>BSBK01013396.1:0-31205 GCA_027943335.1 Chamaecyparis obtusa
CCTTTCTCTGATTCCTTGAACATATATATCTCTCTCTCCACCCTCTCTCTTAAGTTTCATTATTTTCAGAACACAATTCAAACTCACCTTTAGGAAAAAATGATAGTTCATTAAAACTAGTTACGAAAGAAGTGTCAATCAACCCAGGTCCTTAGAAATCCCCCTTCTTTATCGAAGTATTTACTCATTTCTTATAGATTTTTATATGTTCACTTACTAAATTAGTTTGAATTTTGTGTATAATGTCCTCTCGAAACACTTATTTTATTATTTCTGGCCGAATCGCTCGACCAAAACCTTATATAATATTATAAGTTCAGGGACATTATTTAATATTTTTTATTCAATTTTTCTTTAAAAATTACATGTAGGGATTCATATTAGTTTTTTTGTAATCTTAAATTTGAAAATTAATTAATTTGATTAAAAATTTGATATTAAATTATATGCTTTATGATTTTAATTTCAATTATGATATTTTATATTGAAGTTAATTAATTTTAAAATATTCCATCTTTGATTATTCAACTACACAATTATAATTCATAATAAAAATAAATTTATTAAAAATCATTAACCAGCACCATAAATAAGATTTAGTAATTGAATTCCATAAATTATATATGTCGGTATTATAAAATTTTAATAAAAATCTTAATTGCATTCAGCAAGCATAGAAGATTCTGAAACTTGCATGGATTATCTCATGCAAGATCGAAAAGATATGAGATTTCTGTAGATTGTATCAACACAGAAAGGGAAAGGCTAGAGAAGGAAAATGTTAAATACCACTTTGCTACACTCTCTTTTAGATTATTGAATAGTTGTTTGAAGGTCTCTGTCAATTGTGGTTAGTAATTAAAATAGGAATTACGTAAAAAATAATTAGCATTCTAGTGGGTAAAGTAGTTAATATTATTAACTATAATATTTACATTTATATACACTGCACTCTTCATTACTGAGGATCCAAATTGCTGAAAAAAATCAATATAGACTGCGAACATGAGTAGTTTTTGACGGTCTACGATATCACTATTGGATGGTGCATCAGGTGAGCGAAATCTAAACAAGATATAATTTATAGAGGAAACCAAAAATATTATTGATATCTTACTTAGAGAGTCTTTAAATGTTTTTTAATGGGTTTTCGTTGCCTGTTAAAGACTATTAAAAAGAAGTTTTAGAAAATCCACCATATTTACTAACCTAGGATTCGCGCATAGACAGACGACATTACGAAATGATTTCCCGACATCAGAGTCTTCAACTACTCCACATTCCGCTTCCTCCTCTTCAACTGCTCCACATTCCACTTCCTCCTTTCTCGCACCGACATTTTACATGGTTGCAAAGTGTTTCTCTGCATTTTATAGTTTCCCAGCACCATTTGTGAGCTCAGATCTGAGTTACCCTCGTTTCAGTTACTTCAACTTCATTCCCTTCTCTACTCATTATTCAAGCCATGCATTTATCATAATTCACATTCTCTATATTTTTCAACAAAACCATAAAGGATTGCATTTTATTATGCATATCATTTGAGAATAAGTTGAGGCTTGAATAAATAGTATTTTTCTTGATTAACAATTTAGGAAGATTTAATAATGTTTTCATTGAAGATCTTTACAATGTACCCTAAACATTTGTCAACTGTAACAATCCCCACTAATTCTCAATCCAAAATTCATTAGAAAACATATATCTTCATGACAAACATTTAGTCAAACACTTCGCAGGCTTCCTCTGTATGCAGGGGGTTTCTGTCACATTGTTCCCAAATGATTCTATGGAAAAAACCTATGGTATCCTTAGAACAGGACATGGATGCCCATCAGTGTGTACATGCAAAAAGGTGAAACTTATTTTCAACTCTAAACTATGTATGCAAATACCAATCTGGAACTAACAACTTGTATGGCTAGATAATGACATCAAAGAACTTACAAATTACAGAGAGAGGTATATGCTTAGTCCAAAATAGACCGTTGTTTTCACAATTACATTCTGATTTAAACCAATAATGTTGGAGTCATTCAACAAACACACACTTATTCAAAAGAAAACAATCACTAAATGCTAAACATAGGGCACTGCCTCTTCCCTGACAAACCATTAACAAATTATATCCATACTTGCGTTAAGCTCTCACTGCTTCCAAGGAGATGCCAGTAGGACTGGATTGGGAGAAGGATATGGTATCACTGGATGGGAATGGGGATCTCTCTATTCAAAAACAACTACCCTCCTCTCTCTCTCTCCTCTTTTTTCTTCTCAAACATGTTCAAACACTTTGCAAACAAAGTGAGCTCATCAGGAGGATTCCTACATCTTTGATTCTGTGGACCTCGGAATTGAGTCTGAAAGCACCCCCGACACTGACCATAAACATAAATTGAAGAAATGCATGGATAGTCAGGTCAACATTGAGGTGGACCTTAGTGGTACCGGTCGCAGGTGCTCAAGAAAAATTGCTAAAGAGAAATGTAAGTTCGGGCTCAAGGAAACTGCTTCCCGTGAGGTTTTAATAAAAGATTCCCCTTCTACTAAATCCCTGAATGATTCTTCTGACCATCTAACTAGCCCCTTGAGGGTTAACACCCACCCCCTCTCCAGCCCCTAGAATACTTTGAATACCCCCATTAATCCCACCCCCCCACTGAGCCCCACCCTTGGACCCTGAACAGAGAGTCTATTCCCAAAGACAACTTAGCTCCCCCTGGGGTGACTTGATTTAGAGGCACCCTCAAAAATAAATTTGTGGAGCTAGATAGAGACATTGAGGACATCAAGAAGAACATGCAGAGGCTAGAGGATCACTGTAGATTGACCAATAAATTTGTCGTTAAAATTATGAGGAATTCAGCTACTACTCTATGTCTTGTGCAGGAAAAGCTGGCTAGTGCTGCTCTAGCAGAGGATGAAGATAACAAAGATCTCTTCCAATTTCTTCAGGAGGAATGGTCCAACACTCTGCTATCCAGGTAGTTGGGGGGAAAAAATTAGTTTTTGTTATGGAGGTTTTTATTTTGGTTAATTATAGTTCAAGTTTCCCCGGTGTTGTGTTTGGGGACTTTTTTAACTTTTATTGTTTTGATACTAGCCCTGTGTGGCTCTGGATTGGTAATACTCTGAACATCAATAGCTTTAGGCTTGTTTTCATTTTTAGGTTAGTTAGCTTCATTAACTTTGTTTTTGATAGAGGCAAGTGTGACTGGTTTTGCTGCTTTACTATTTTGTTTGGCTATTTCCATTAACATGTTGTTAATGTGCTTTTAGTCGTTGTATGGGCCAGCACCCTCTTGCTACTTTTTCCTATTAAAAACAAAGTGAGCTCATAAAATAGTAATGATCTGTGAATTAACCCTAATGATAATTAGGTGAATATATACTGTTGCCTATCCTGGTGAATCCCATGGCAGTAATTTCTAACTATCCCTATCAGTTTACCCAACCTCTACTAGATACTAGTCGCAACATGCCACGACATCGTGACCAAGCACCTCTCTGTCCTACGAAATGTTTTCCTCCTATGCAAAATGACCACTCATAAAAAGAAGCACCATGGCAGCCCTCTACAATGCTTTCCCAACGTGTTTTTTCTTGGCACCGATTTTCTAGTTTTCAGTGTAAGACTACCGAAAAGTCTTAAAAAGATGACAAGCATCTCCCTAGGAGAAAGCCTATCAGCTTAATTAAGTATTTAGCAAAACATTAACGAGATTTTTTTAGATCTATTTTAAATGTACCTGATTATTTTCTAGAATACAAGAATTACCCTTAGTTCTACTTGCAAGATTAAAATGACTCAAACTATATTTTTTTAATTAAAGGAGAGATAGTTTTTAAGGGATCCAAAATCATATAACATTTAACAAACATCTATCTAGAAAACATAAAGATAACCATTCACTAGACTACTACAAAACTAAATACATAAACAAATAGGAGAACAAAGCCTTGAAGTTGTTATAGGAGTTTTAATAGACTATAGTTTTTATGCACAATGTCTTCAATAATGCTATAGACCTTATTAACTATGTTGTTAATGGGGTTAGTCCCTTATCCTTGCTTTGAAGTTTGCTAGAAATCTCGAGAAGATAAACCACATTCTTATCCTTCTTACCCATAGTTTTTTCATCTCTATAAAGTTTCGTGAGATCCTTAGTAGTATTAGCTATATCTATTTTAATAAAAACAAAAACTACCCTCAACTTATCCTATATAGAAATAATTGTCTCCTCTAAATTCTTGATATAAAGCTTGTGGACCTATTTAAAATCCTTCATCTCCCCTTCACCAAAGTATGAGTAATATTCATTATCTTATCCAATCATTAGACCAAAGGAGACCGATTAACCTTATCTTTCAAAGCATTTATTTCTACAAAAATCTATAGGAACATGGTATTATATTTGTCCATGACATCGTTGACATTATTTTTTATGTTGATATTTTCTTGAATAGAAGAACACTTTTCAACTAGGATTTCTTTATCCACTTCAAAAGGGATATTAATAGGGAGGCTCTTCAAGAACTAATCCAAGTTCTTTCCTAAATAAATTTAGGACTTCTTAGGGTTTCTAGTTCTTCTTACACCCTACCACCTTAGGAAGTTTCCTTTCACTAGTCTCCTAAACACTAAGAACTTCTCTATCAATTCAAGTTCTCATCCTCCTAATTGAACTCATGAGGTAAGTTAATCCTTCCACTTCCTAGCCCTTTCACATTCACCTTTCAGAATTCTAGGGATTTTATTCCACTAAATTTATTCAACAAACAATTTCTTTTTCTTGATCTTTAAGGCATTTTCCCATCGCTTCCAAGATTCCTAGTTTTTAGGCGTACTAGGCCTAATAGATCTCAATTAGGTCTCCTAGTTGTGCTTTTGTGTTCTAGTTTTTAAGTTTCCCAAATGACCCTCAAAACTAATCTTCTAATTGTCTGTACATAGTCAAAACCCTACTTGACGCATTTTGCAAAGGAAACAAACTTGTATTCAATCTTACAAAGAAAAATACATTCAAATGGATTAACTAGCTCTCATACTCTTCATCAAAGCTTCATTATAATCCATAAAACCACCTCATGGCATTAGTAACTAATGAACAATATTCTCTCGCAAGTCTAAAATCTTTGTTACTCTTGCTTCCTAGCTAGGCTATGGAAGAGCTCACCTAAGGAAAGAGATTAAAACCACAACACAACTTCCAGATTCCTACCAAAAATTAAAATTATGTACAGGTACTCCATTTTAATTTCCCCAAGTGCCAAGTTAATGCCACAGTGGGAACTCAAAATGGAGCCATTTTGGCTATGTAAACCCTGTCTAGTTTAAAGACTCAGAAACATAGCCAAACATTAATTACAGTTACAAAACTAAAACAAAACTCTAAGATAGTATGCACAAATAAATGAAATGTTCACTTCTCACTATCCACAATTAAAAATTGATTTATTCAATCCATTGGACTCGAACACAACCAATTACAGGAAACACACTTAAGTCTCAAAAATTGTCAATTGCTGACTCATGGAAATTTCACCAGAAGTTATGCTAGCCTTTGTACAATGATTTAGAAGACCTTAAATATGTCTTCCTACCATGTTTCAATTTCAAATATGTTGACCCATAACTACCTTAGGGAAACTTGCAATATTTTTCCCAAATGTTATCATGCAACATGGAAAAGTTGCAAAAGTTGCTTGAGAAACTTTTTGCAACTTGTACATTTTTGCCAACACAAATCATTGATACAACTTATGGGTTCTAAATGACAACTAAACATCCTCTAGAACTAATTACAACAAAATTAAGTCATATTGTGCACTCTTGGTTCCATTCTCACATTTTTCCAACTTTGGCTTACATTGCATTATTATGGTTCTTTGACACATTTGTCATGACAAATCATGTCAAAACATTTCAAAACACAACTGAAAGACTCTTAAAAAAAACATTTTTTATGCACATGACCTTGCAAAGGTGTTACAAACCAAAATTTGAGGGTGTCCATGTCTAACCCCTAGGGGATTATGCACTAGATATCAATTTAAAATCCTATATGTAAAATACCTATATTGGGAGGCTAGGAAATAGAGGTAGTAGGAGTGGGGATATCATCATTTTCAAACTTCTCTTTAAATTTCTTAATTCTAAGGGAATTTCTTCATCCCTAATGACTAGGACCTAGTAGGATTTATCACCTTAAATTTAGTAGACATAGACATTTTAATTTATATTTTCCCCTATCACTATCACCAGGATCCAAAGAATCTGACACAAAACCCTCTAAAGGGGGTATATTTTGAGATGCCATCATCATAAACTACAATTTTTTTGTGGGAGAAGGTATTTATTTTTTGTTTCTTTTATTTTTACAAATGGAAAATCCTCATCATGTGAGGGGGAATCCTCTAGACCCATTGAAAAACTATCATAATGAAAATGAATCTTCTCTTGGTATTCAATTCCAATTTTAGGGATAGGTATTTCTTAGATATAAAGAAAATTGACATGCTCCATTATAATTAGAATAATGCCCTCATGGAGGATTAGGGATTCATTTTTTTTATGGTATTTTATTCTATGACATGGTCATGAAAGAAAATAGAAGGGAAGTGAAATAAACTTATTATGCCTTAGGTGATTGAGAATAATGAAATGATAGTTGAAGAGACTAGAATTTAGTTTACGCAGGGTTACATACCACATGATAGACTTGGCCAAATCCACCGATTGAGATTTAATAAAATATATTTAATATCCCCATATGTAGTTCTCTTGGCCTCATCTCTTTCACTATATAGTAATAAGATCTCCAATGCCTCATTAGCACATTTCTTATCCCTATAGAATTTCCTCACCTCAACATATTATTAGATACATTAGAAATTATTTACTCAGTGATTTCCAGTTCCAATCCATATGCCTTCAATATTACCTTTCTCCATCTTTTGACAAAAGCTTATTTACCTTTAAGGTTTGTACCATGAAGTATTTTAAAATAACCAGTGAGACCACTAGTCAAGAGTTAAGCCCATATTGTATAGTTATGATATTATTTTTGGTAAATAATATTCCATACAACTAATCCAACCATGAGAAAAAAAAAAGATAACTAGAGCACCAAATGCTAAAATATAAGCTCAACTAAATAGGAAAAATTAAACACTTAATGATAAATGAAGGCTAAATCATTATACCATTTTACATGATCTAGTTCATCATTTCGGAAAAGGAATTTATTTTGTCATTCCCCATAATCATTACAAACTACGATCTTGGTCTCCTCTAATATTTTTTTAATTAATTTCCTACCTTTCCATGTGCTTATGATTAACCCCTAAATTATCCAATTAATCCACAACATAATTTCTATTTTTATATACATGAGTGGCCTTATACTCTTTAAACAAAGCTAGCATTTTAGTACAATCATAGATCAAAGGTTCAATCATCCAAATAGGGGGAACTTTAACATCAAGACAATTAATAATATTGAGAGAATCAATCTCTAGAAATACAATTGTAAACCCTTAGATTCAATAGTCTTTTTCAAACCAATGTGAGCTATATAAGCCTTATAAAAGTGGTTTTTCTAAGAACCCAGAGGGAGGGCCACCGTTGAGACAAACATACCATTGTGATCACACATCACTCCCCCAACACTTATAGGTCTAGGATTCCATTTTTCTATCCCATATCTACTCAAACTATATTGCATCTATTAATGATATAAAAAAATAGATATTTTTAGGCAAACCTTTTTTTGAGCTATGATAGAAGTACACTTCATTGTGGTCTAGAATACAATAAATATGCTTAGTTGTACTTGAAAGGTTGTAATGATGAAAAATATGTTGTATCGATTAATGATATGAAATATAATTTAATATTTTTATCATTTCATATCTAGAGATATGTTATGGATCTAGAAGATAAACATTGTTTCTTCTCATCCATCACTGTTGAATATGAAACTACATGAGGCTTTATATGCAAATTGATTTGGTTACATCATATTTTGAATGACTTAGGCATTCTTTAAAAAGAATACACCAACTCTTTATTGTAAGAATCATGGTATGTTAAATTATTCGAAGAATCTACATTTTGAATGGTTATAACATATTGATGCCAAACATAACTACATTTAAGAGTAAAATTATTTTTATTACAATAAAAGTAGGTTTTGAAGGGATCCAAAAACCTTCAACAAAATATACACATATATTAATCATTCTAAACCAACCAAGGGATACATAGTATCATAAAATAGAATAAAAAGAAGCCACCCAGAATAAATACCAATAAAAGGTAGAAAAGAGTTAGTAAACAAAAAAAAAAAAGAGAGAACCAAGTAGGAAAGAAAAAAATTGAGTAGGAAAAGGTTAAAATAGGTTATTTATAACCTCATACACCTCATCTTCCATCTTGATCATATACTAAGAAGACTTATTTAGGTCCTTGAGCTCCGCTGGGGAGATTTTAACCTTATTTTGAGGTTACCTTTGGTCCTCCTACTAGGCTTGGATACTTCCAAACCTTTATCCTTATACAAATCCATGATATTCTTATCCTAGTGATCTTTTTCAAGGTTCTCAATCAACTTGGTCATAACCTTGGCCATGTTTTTTGTACTCTTATGGTTCTGGTTCATGACCTTCTGAAGAACCTGTTTAAGAATTTTCATTTTATCCTCCATCTAAGATTGGTTCTTTTTTATCTTATATAGGACATCCGCAATTTTATTTAGGCTATTAACCACTGAATTCTTCTCCTCTATAGTCCATAGATATTTCCATGAATCATCAGTATCTATAGCACAATCCTTACCCACAACCTTGGAACCCGTAAATTATTGATCTTACTACCTAGATCCCTTTTGTTAATCTTCATCTTCATTGTTTCATGGAAAATAAATTTAAAAATGGAAAAAGTGTCAACAACATGATCTATTTCTAGACCCAACACATCACAATAATCCTCTTGGTCGGGATCAAGATAACAAGATTCAATGTTTAGCTAAATAGGGAATACATCTCCCTCATTGTTGAGAGAGGCATCACTAGGTGAAAGGGTAGCACTAGCAACAAAAGAGGGTCAGATTTGAATAGACCATAGGAATTTTTATGGTTTTGATATTCCTAATAGAACCCTCCTTTGTAGGGGAATGGACCTAGGGCTCATTACCCCTACATTTTTTCTCTAGGGTTTTACTAATAATCAATGTAAACTTTGGAAAACTCTTAACCTTGAGCTTCCTAGAGTTTCCAGCCTTAGCATGTGACTTAGAAGTTTTCTTTGTCTCAATACAAGGAACAAAATCATCTTCTTCAAGGTCAAATAATTTCCCCTTTCATCTTCCTCTGTATTTAGCTTTAGTTTTAGGAGTTATTTTCATATCATATAATAGAATATAATCCTCTTGTTTAGATTCAATATCTCCATTCTCTTCAATTTCCTCCACTAAACCATTGACATTAGTGTCATCCTCATCTAAAAAATAAATTGGGTTTGATGGGGTAGGGAAGGCTTTATAGTATTCATAAATAAGAACCAAAAGACCTTCATGCAATATAGGATTTTTGTGAGGGTTCTTGTTGTTGTGTTTGATACTATCCTTAAGGGACAAACATAGATAGAATAGAATAGAAACCCTAGTCCAATGCTGAAAATGGATTCACAAAAAAAATGATGTTCAGAAACCCATGTAAAATTATCATCAAAAGTGATATAATCCATAATAACTTTCAGCACTTGGCCCAAAATCTTCTTAACTTTTTCCAAGTCGTACCTTCTTTTGGTAGCTCTCTCTTCTTGTTTATCCTATTCCTCATCAATTTTAGGAAAATTTTGGTTTGGAAAATCAGATTTTTTTCTATCTTTGTAGAATTTTTTACCATCTGTGGGTATGAAAGTAATCTCCATGATCAAATTTTCGTCCACTATGACTATTATCTCAAAGAGAATCATACTGCCAGCTTTCCAACCTTTAGGAAATACCAAAACAATGTCGAGGTCCCAGCTATGGAGATGCTCCAAATGGACAATGATACCACCACCTTTTAGGATGTTCTAGAACTTCTCATTTCTTTTAATTTATTAACACTCCATAGGTTACACTTTCCATATATCACCTCCCATACCTTCCTTACCAGTCCTTTTCTTCATTATCTTAATACCACTTCTCTATATAATAATTAAGTAGAAAACTACCTAGAATCCATGTGAGGAAAGAGAATAACCAACATCCTTGAAGCTAAATCCCTTGGATATAACATCCTTAGCCTTAATAATATTGTTACAAAGAGAAGAACCAATAGGGAGATTGCTTTTTTTTAAGGTTACTACTGGTTTTGAAGGGGCCCTAAAACCCTTTAACAAGAAAAAGAAAAGAAAATCAACAAAGAACTTAAATACAACGAACTATCCCAGCTAATGATAGAAAGTGATAGGGACAAATCTTAGATATAGCCTTAAGAACTAGGACCAAAAGGAACAAAAATCAAGACAAAAACTCCTAGAAACATTGAGCAAAAAAAAAACTAGAAACATGATTACTTCATCATTTTAAGGAGATCCTCTGATTCCTCCATTTGATTCTATATGTTCTTGATGGACTCCTTTAGGTTCGAAATGCCTATATCCCAAGCCACAGTCTTCTTTCTAGTGTTGGATCTGGTTCTAGTGCCCAGACCAAGCTATTGACGATCATCTTTCCCTTGTTCTTTATCTTTTATCTTGACAGTTTGATTTCATTCCAATAGGGAGATTGTTAGTACTTACTATTATACACTGAGTCTTGCACCTTTGTTTCAAGCTCTCTTGGTCTTGATAACTCAGTATAACATGGGAATCATCTCAAGGTTGTGGGACCTTTGCTAACCAAGATGAAACATCCAGGTTCTAGGCTGGTTCCTCTTAGATTATCACCTTGATTTTCTTCTTAACAAGAAAGTAAACTTTGAGGGAAAAGGGTTAGAAGGAATGCATGAAAGGGAAATGACTGAAAAGAAAATCTACCTACTAGGTGATGCACTGAAACTAGGGTTTGGATCTCAATATAGAGGGATGAAACTAGTGAAAGACTTGGGTCTAGTAGATCACAACTTATTGAATAGGCTTGCATAAGTATTTCATAGAAGGGTCTACAAACAAAAGAGGGTATTCAGGGAAAGAGAAAAGATTATTTCACAAACAACATGACTCTTAGGATTAGACAACAATCTATGACCTGCAAACAAACATTCACTCCTATAACTCAGTGTAGGATTGAGACAAGACTGTTAGGGGCTGAAGTATACCCACAAAACATCTAAATTAGATCAAACACAATAACAAACACAATTACAGAAAGTAAGAGGAATTAGGAACCCTAAGATATCATTGAAAACATGCATACAGTTTGATACAATAAGAGATAATCCACATGAGAAAGCATAAGGACAACAAGAATGTCACAAAATACTTTGCAATATCTAGACAATCAATGAAAATTACAATTGTAGAAAGCCAAAGGGCAGGAAAATTGCCACAAATTGCTCTCTGAGAAAGAAACTTTCTTTTTTACAATTTTTGAATTATGAGCACTAAGGCTCTGAAAAAACAATATATACATCCTCAACTGCATGTAGGCAGGAGTCAAAAATTCTAACTAGGGTTACAGGTTTTACAATAAAATAATCAACCCTAGGGTACTAAGAAGACTGATCATAAATAAAACTTTGGAGTATCATAGCCGATCAGATATTCATCCTTGCATGCCCATCCCTATACTGAATCTGCCTGAAGACAAAAGACCTTGATCCATCTACCTTCCTGCAACAAGCCTCACCATGAATGTACTGATTGGTACCCTGTAGAGACAAGAAATGAAACTTGACAGCTAGCCAGACTCCTCATCATCTTCCCTTAATTGTGCATGTCCTAGCGACATGAATTCTCAGCTACTCACCGCTCGCAAACATCCTCTGTAGAAGAAAACCCGCCAAAAGAAACACACTGCCTTGAAAATGTCACTGGTCACATGATCGCATGAGCCCAAAAGACCACATGTGATCATGCGACTGGCCTTGAAAATTTTCCTCTGCAGCCACGCAAGACACCTAGCCCGCCAAAAGTCACACTACTTTGAAAATATCACTGGTCGCATGATCGCATGAGCTCAAAAGACTTCATGTGATCATGCGATAAGCCTCATTGAATTTTCCATCTTTACCACATGGACCAACTAAAACCCAACCACACATCGGTCAGACCCACGACAACACCGCAAGAAATGCCCTCTTAATCCAATGATGGTTGCATGATCACATGGGATTGAAAGATCCCATGTGAACATGTGACCACCATAGATCTTGCATCTACGGGGCCCATGCTACACTGTCATCCACCAAGTCTGCAACAACATGACTACTAGAATCTTGTCACATGGTCATATGTGGTTAGGAAGCCGCATGCAATCATGCGACCAGCATTCTTTCTTGAGACCATGAACTGAAGGCGGTAACAAAAAGAAATTGGAGCACATGGAGGCAAACCCTTAGTCACCAAGTCACTTGAGCTCTGGCCCATTTATGCCACCTAGCATTCTTCTATTCATTCCAGTCACTTTTTCATCAACACCTCGACAAGCCTCTATGACTCAAACTGAGATTCCCATCTAACGACAAGTGCATGATCGCAAAGGCAAGGAATATTCCTTGCGATCATGCGACCGCCATAGATCTTCACCACACCTTAAACCCTGGGCCCACTACCAATCTCATTGATACTACATCAATAGTTTTCATGTGATCTCATGGGGTCGAAAGATCCCATGAGATCTTAGGACCACCGTAGATCTCTTTTCTACACTGGCACCCCAAGCTTCGGGCCCACCGGGTCAGAGTTGCGCGCTTAAGAAAAATGCCAATTTTGAAGAAGAAGTGCGAAGCACAGAAGGCTGAAAACAACCCAGGTTTTCACTTGACGGTCAAAAACACAGAGAGTTTTCAACACTGAACACTTTTGGAACCCTGCAACTCGAGCACTTCCTACAAGCTTTAAAATTGAATATCTTCCTAGATTTTATGAATTAAGTGATGTGATCTGGACTGAAACATGGTGACACATTGAAGATCATGAGGTTTAGAGTGCAAAGCATAAAAATTTGAGGATCTACTTTGCAAGTGAAAATAAGTTACAGCAGGGTGAGATAAAACAGAGACTAGGAAACTTGGCCAAATTTGCAAAATAGGAAATTTTGGGCAACACTTACTAATAAAAACATTAAGAGAGATATCATTTTGAAGATATTTATTATGTCATATGGAATTCCATTTTGATCCATCCCCAAAGGTTGTCTACACTTATTTGGAAAGAAAGACCTTATTAAAAGTTATAACTCTATGAAGGCCAATCCCCTAGTGTTTTTAGGATTTCAGAGAGACTCTTAAGAAAGAAGAGCCAACCTCTTTTTCTCTTCAACTCTTGACCAAAGAAATATTTCTAGGATCTTTTCTATAATTTATGCACTTAGAAGGGGTCTTTAAGAGACTCAAATAATAAATTAAGAAGGGAGGCTTTAAGAAGTTGAACTTTATTTTCTTGTATTAGAAAGGAACCCATCTATCCAACTAATTTTCTATCAAATCTTTCCACCAACTCTGTCCAATAGGAATCAAGAGGTTTCACACATAGCAACTGACTAAGATATGTGGTAGGAAGCGATCCAACCGCACATACAAGAATGTAAGAAATAATTTTCCATATGTTTTAAGGATATTTAAATAAATAAAAAGAACTCTTATCTCTATTAACCATCTAACCAATAGCTCTCTCAAAGAGGTTTAAAACATGCTTAACTTCTTTAGCATCATTTATAATTGGAGTTCCCATTTTAATCATATCATCAAATAATTATTGAGTAGAGAATTTTTAATTAGTTGAAGTGGGTTGAAGGCCTAAAATGGAACTAGTAAGGACCAATCTATTCATGAACCTACCCAGGATTTTAACCAAAATTATAAAAGGATACGATAAGTTGGATCTCCCTATCTTATGCCCGAGGAGACTTTAAAGAAATGAGAGGGGGCCATTAAAAATAAATTCCACACTTAAGGTAGAAATGACCTACCAAAAAAGTTGAAGGACCCTGTGAGAGAGTCCAAACACCTTCAAAACTTTGAGAATAAAATCCCAGTCCACTTTGTCGTAAGATTTGAAGAGATCAAGTTTTAGGAAGAATCCTTGTTTCTTAGAAGCTTTTAAGGAGTGAATATTTTCATGCACCATAATAATCAACTCTATAATATACCTCCCTAACATGAAAGAACTTTTTTGAAGATAAAAGAATAGGGGGAGAACACTTAGTAATCTAGAAGTAAGTACATTGGAAATAATATTTTAAAAAGTGTTGTAGAGAATAATAAAATGAAAAGAATCCAAAACATTACCACCAAGAGATTTAGGAATAAGGACAATAAAAGTGGAGTTTATTTCCTTAAGAATCCTTATTGATCTAAATAATTATTTTTAATAACATTCCCCACATCCTCCTCCACAATATCCTAGAAATATTGGAAAAATAATAAGTCAAATCCATTGGAGCCTAGTGCCTTATTTCCCTCAAAGGAAAAACAAAATTATCAATTTCCTCTTTGGAAGGTATAGACATAATCCTTTTGTTTTTATACTCATTCAATATTTTAGGGATAGCCCCCAATAAGGAATTTTGGTTGTCAACAAC
This sequence comes from Chamaecyparis obtusa, assembly GCA_027943335.1. Classification (NCBI taxonomy): domain Eukaryota; kingdom Viridiplantae; phylum Streptophyta; class Pinopsida; order Cupressales; family Cupressaceae; genus Chamaecyparis; species Chamaecyparis obtusa. Next base: position 14,736 of record BSBK01013396.1, read on the forward strand.
TAAAAAGTTGTCAGCAGATAACAAAGAAGATAATAATTTAATGACCTCTCTACTCATGACATTTTCCTCCTCAATCTTGGTAACATTCTTGATAACATGATTGATTTTTTTTGAAACTCTGTGTTTAAGAGCATTGATAAGAAAGAAGTGAGTGTTCCTATCACCCGATGAGAGCCAAAAATATTTATATCTCTATTTCTAGAAGGCCTCTTCCCTCAAAATGATGTTATGATATTTAACCAAAATCTCATTCTCCTAAAAAAGGTATTCCTCTATGAAATATTTCCACTAGATTTTATTTTGGATTTCCTTTAGATAAAGTTGTAGAGAAGATTTAAAGGAAAAATATTACCAAAGGCCTCTTTATTCCACATACCTTTAACTTTAAATTTAACTTCCTTTAAGATTATTTGCAATCCTAATCATTTCCATACCATCCATATTAATATTCTAGCAATCCTAAAGATAATAATACAAATTCGGATATAAAAGAAACATCTTTTCAAACTTGGAAGGGAATTTTCTTTTGTTTTTCATCAGATCACCCAAAAATATGATAAGATAGTGATCAAAACCAATCTTAGAAAAGACATTTAAGTAATAGTATATTGCAGAAACCATTCATTAGAAACAAGAGCTCTCTCCACTCTCACTTGAATTAATTTATTTATCTATCCTCTATTGGTCCCTGTATAGGAGGCCCCTCAAATGTAATTAAATTAATTGTGTGTAGCTAATTAATTTAATTCTACTTTAACCACATAGATTTAAAAATATAAACACTATTGCAAGATCCACAACATAAACCATAGATTACAAATATTTTTGTTTGAGGAAAATGAATTAAGGGAAAACTCTAGTAGGAATGATACCCACTAGATGAGTCTACTCTATTAAAGGTGATTCCTAGTTAAGAGAAAAATATAGAACACGGGATGCACTTGAAACTATAGGCTTACAACTGATTTTGCAAGATCACTTCCCAGAGCTCACTGCTCACAATACAATCTTAGATCTAGCCCTCCGTCATGTTCACCAATCTATCTTCAATTATAATTGGGTGGACATATAGTAGTTTAAAACTAAACTAGAAAATAGCATCTCCTATGCTAGTACAGTTTTGATGAAGTACAAACTCTTCCTTAGATCTAGAACACAAATATATATATATTCCTCTCTCTTTCATACATACCCTCAATTAAAAAATCATCTCTCATTAAAACTGATCACAAAGAATAATCAACCACTAGGTCGACTAACACCTAATACAATAAAAGATATCATAATTATGCTCAATCTTCAACGCGATCCAAATTAAGTTGTCCAGGACTTATATAGGACCCAAATGTTCATCCTCAAACACACACAAGTGTTACTAAAGGAGTATCAAGAATCACAACACGTTACTTCATCAAGTTGGCTACCTAAATGAAAAATGCCAATACGCTACCAAAGAAGAAAATCCAATCACCTCACCCAATACAATCCAACAAAATGGTCATCACTGAGTCCAAGAACACCAAAAAGAAGAATGAATACCTTCTAGAACCTTTGTACCATCTCCACTATGAAATACAAACTCATCGTTAACTCTTATCAATAGGGACAATAAAATACTAGACTAAGACATAAAAAAAGATAGCTTTCTATACTTTGAATCATTCAGAACACTAGTTGTCAATTCAAATGATAAGGGAACATACAATAACCATCTTTGGAACCTCTAAAACATAAAATCCAATTCATATCAAACTAAATACTCATCCTTTGTTCTGAGGAAGATTATGACACCCACAACCATAAAATTGATCATATCTTACTCAAACTATCAAACTAATTTTCATGAACCTTTCTAGATGATCTACAAACATCTATGAAGAATAAATCCTGATGGCATCTCAAGATCTTCAACATAGCATCTAAACAATTGAAATCCTCCTTTCAAAATGTTCTAAATACAATGTATGAGATATAAATAAGTATTTTGAGATCAATGACACAAAATTAATGTCAACACACCCAAATCCAAAACTGTGACATACTTAAAAATCTTCCAACAATATCCCCCTTTGACATTGATGGAAACATATGTACCGAAAAATTAATCAATCCACAAAGTCAATTCTAAATCCATCTAATCACTTTGAAAGTATAGTTGCAATATATATAACTAATCACTCTGAATATATAACTTCAACAAAATATCTACAATCCCTAGTATTTCTTCCTTTTTTAACACAATCTTCTCCCCCTTTGCAATCAATAGCAAAGGACCAAAGATGTCAAAAAGTAACAAACTAAGAAATAGCCATAAGAGTGATCCCCCCCTTAGGATTTGTCCCCAATTCTCATCAATTTGTAAAAAAATATTCTGATAGATTCTTTGGATTGATGTTATCTTCTACATCATTACTTCTAATATGGAGGGCCTATTACTCCAATTTTTTCCCTAAGATGCTCAAAAGTATCATTTGGAAAAGGAATTGTAAATATGTCAACAATCTATTCCTTAGAAGATAAAAATTCAAACTTCACTTATTTTTAATTTACCTTATCCCTCAAGACATGAAATTCATATGATGTGAGAATCCACTATCAATGACTCATTCATCTCTTTTTAACAACTCTTGAAACCAATACTATTTCTTCATTAGGATTATCCTCTTTAATAGAAATAAATGAAATTTCTTCCTCACTAGCAACAGACTCATCATCAGTCACACCTTCTTCAACAACATAAAAACTTTTATGGACCTTAGAATGATATTTCTTAGATTTATCTCTAGTATCCTTCTAATTTTTGTTCAGACATCTAGATGCAATATGACTAGTCTTATTAAAATTGAAACATTTCAAAGACTCCCTTCATGTTAAATGGATCCCTTACGTAGTCTTCTTGCAATTAAGGCTTCAATCTCATCAATCTTACTTTCTTCTTCATTGATCTCTTCCTAATCCTTAGCATGGTTTTATAATTTCATATTTTAAGATCATTATCCTTGGTCATACTCGGTAAAACTTTCTTTGAAAGAAGTTTCAACCATTGGAAGTTCCTTACTAACTATATTCATCTCATAGGCACAATGTCTTCTAGCCAAAACTTGTCTTGAAATAGGTCTTATTGCTCTCAATTCTTCAATATAAGTAACCTTCTCACTGTAACATGTGGGAAAAGATCTCGAAATCTTGTCAACAACTTTATTATCTATCAAGGCTCCTCCAACACATATGATTTCACAGACTAGATCATTCACTATTTGCAAATAAATTGAGGTAGTCTCTTGCTCACTCATTTTCATGTCTTCATATTTATCTTTTAGTCCCTCCAACTTAGATTTTTTAACATAAGTATCATCTTGATAAATGGTTTCTAAGTTTATCTACAACTCATGTGCATGCCTTAATCCATTAATGTGTAAATATTGTAAATATGATAAGGCTTTGATCAGTACCTCTCCTACTAACATGTTCTCCTTGAATTTATTCTTTTCATCTGCAATAACATTTGTTAGGTCATTAAGAATATTATAAGGTTTTTTAGTGATATAGAAATATTCATCTCCTATTCCCATGCATATTAGATAGGTAATCATTCAATAATTCCAAATTAGGTAATTATTTCCATCAAACTTTAGACTCTCTCATCTCATACTTTCCATGATGGATCTCCTTCAAGTGGTGAAACTTATTCAAAAAGGAATTAGCTATGATACAAATTGTTAGGTGCAAAAGGTGTTGGAAATTGCAATTGAAACAATTGTTGTATTTTCATTGATGTCAAACCTTAACTGGTAAGATTGTTTCTACTTAGGAAAGTACTATATCTATTAATGTGTTGCTAAGGGGATAGGCAAGGTTGGTAACAATAGCACCTAAGGAAAGGTTGAGTTATCTTGATATTACAAAGTGTACTTGACTATGTTGCACATTGATGAGACAATGTATTATTTATGCTAGTAAGACTAAAGACTAAATTGGTAGGCTTGATCGAGCAAAGAATGGATAAATCATGTTTAAGCCGAGTAATGTTAGTGTTGACCGAGTTAGTATATGCTGAGCAAAATTATAGTGTCAACCGAACAACAGTTAATTGCCAAGGAAGATAGTGTAAGCTAAGGAAACATTTTTAGTAATGATCGAGCTTTCTACATGAAGACCGAGTAGTTGATCAAAGTATTGACCAAGCATCAACAATTTTATATTTGAAGAGAATTTAATTTTGGAGCCGACATTGTTGAATTCTAGGATTATGTAAAATGTGTTGACTTTATTTATTGATTATTTGAAAGTATTAAAAGCACTGTAAAATGTTTTATTGTAAATCTTTAAGAGATTTGAGATGATTCTAGAAAAGGAGTCAAAGAACATGAAGCAGGTAGATTCAATGAATCTGACCTAACCCTAAGATCTACAAATGAGATTGAGCGGCATAAGATGAATTAACCTAATTGAGGAAAGTATAAAGGGAACCTAAGCATTTGGATATGCAAGTGCATGGGTGAACAGAGAATGCTGGAAGATCATAAAAGTTTTACTGAATGTTTAAGAAGGAAAGGCTGAAGGAGAATTGTGGTGGTTTCTTGAAGAAAAGTTCCGAGTAGATCACAGATGGCAATGGAAAAGTTTCAAAGTTAGTAAACCAGCATTAGTGTATGGAATCGGATCTAATATTTGCAAAGTGAGTTGTATATTTTTTAGATAAATATTGCTGCTACTTTCTAACCATTGTAACAGTCAAAATCCTTTTAACAGAGGTTGACCTAATATTCATATGTTAAATCCTTTCAACAAGGTTGCATTCTAATGGAGTGTATGTAAGTCCTATGACTAGGCTCACTTTTAACAGGGTGATTGAAATCCTTTAACTAGGTCACACCTGTCAATGTGTATTGTAACCATTGACAGGGTTGGATTTTTACCTAGCCCACTTCAGAAGAGTGAAAATAATAAAAGCATGTTACAAAGTGGTTTTTCCCAAATTGGGTTTCCACTATAAATCCTAGTGTTAATACTTGTGTGAATGTTTTGGTTTGAACATTTCTATGTTTTACAAGTTAAGTTATAGCTAGGTAGTGGACTGCATTGTTGTATGTTTCTATTATTGAATCAGTGATGACTGAGTTTGTTTTGGTTATTGGATCTGATTTAAATAAAAGTTTGTAAGTTCTTTTTATACATCAGGACCTGAGAACAACTAATTCACCCCCCCTCTCCATTGTTCTAAATCATATTAACAATTGGTATCAAAGGTTTGTTGCTTATTATTAGTGTTGATAGAAATCAAGTTTAAAGGGGCTTGAAGCAAATGATTAGGATGTATAAGAAGGAGGTACCGAAGATGAATAAGGAAAACTTCCCTACATGGAAAAGCTTGATGAAGCTGCATCTAGATGGTATTGGTGACTCTATAAAGTACTACATTAAGAATAGCTATGTCTCACCTATCGCACCTTTGACTGCCAAAGAAATGAGATCTAAGAAAGAACATAATCAAGCAATGCTTGAAATTGCATCTACCCTAAGCTATCTAGAATTTGAGGACATTAAGGATTGCACAATTGCTAAGGATATGTGGCACACAATTGCAAGGATTTATGGTGGTGACTTAAATGTACTGAAAGAAAAGGCCAAGAGTCTTAGAGGTAATTTTGTGATGAAGGGTGCTCCCCTTAATACCACAAACACATAACAGATATAGAGAAACAACAACAATATGCAAGAACAGAAAATTGGCTTCTTATTATCTCCACAAATGTGGAATTACAAACTTTCAGAATTACAATATGCAAAGCCACATGGGCATTCCCTTACAATATTCTTTAGGACAAAGCCTCGAACTATTACCCAGATCTACTACCTAGAACTATTCTGAACTACCTAAGACAATAATACAGCCTTCCTTATATAGGCAATTTTCCACCGACTGGGAAGGTTCCAGAATTTTAGCCAATAAGGCCGACCAACTTAGAATTATTTTATTTTACATTTTATTACATCATAGTCGGCTCAAGATAACCTTTGAAACCTGAACAGAAATTTTGAAGAAAATTATTTTCTGCCATTTCAGGTGGCCCAACTTCCGAAGACCATAAGTCATCACCAGTTGACCCGCTCAGCTATTATAACCCCATTTCGGAAATGCCACGAAGCGCTCTACAGGCTTGACCCATGCAAGCACCCATCACCCAAACTTTTGACCTCATCTGGGGCCTCTAAAGCCTTCAAAACTGAGTTCAAAGTTTTTGTACCCTGCTGCCAATACCGAAAATCTTCAATATCTTCCAATATACACTTGATCTGGCAATGAAACTTTACTGGCAGACTTATATGACCAAAATGAACCTCCAAGAAAGAAATCAGATCATTCTAAGCACATGCAAAAATTACCAAAAATAGTAACTTTCCATAAATAGCAACTCTGCACTAAAATAGCCCTTATTGAATATAAAACAGAAATATTTTTGGGTGATGCAAGATTGCTCTTACACCCAGGATGCTCCTGCATCAGACACCCAGGGTAATTTGAGAAGTGACCCTGTCACGACTCAGGTGTGCAGAGGAAAACCAAGACGGTTAACCTCCTCCTTTGTTAGCCACGATGAATCTTCTACAGGTCATCCTTTCCATTTGACCAAATACTCTTCATATGTCCTATTCCTTGTGCTTCTACCAACACGACTGTCCAGTATGTCTTCGATCTCCTTAGTGTCTGAACTAGTTGCTGCAATACTCCATTGTGCTGCTGTGATCTCATCTTCAACACCTCCTTCATGATACTTTGCCAGATCTGAAATGTTAAACACTGGTGAAATATTTAGCTCAGTAGGCAATTCTACCTCATATGCATTTCCTGAATCATGTTTCTTCAGTATCCTACATGGTCCAAACTTCTTCATTTTCAGCTTGTTATATGTACCAACTGGAAACCGCTCCTTCCGCAAATGAACCATGACTTCATCACCAACTTGAAATTCCTTATACCTCCTTTTCTCATCTGCCTTAGCCTTATACTGTGCATTCATCTTGGTAATATGCTTCCTCACCTCCTCATGGATGTTCTTCAATTGTTCTGCAAAATCCTCAGCTTCAGCACTACTTATTTCTCCTTTATCTATCTTTCTCAACTCAGATGCATTTCTTGGACTACTTCCATATACAATCTGGAATGGTGATTTACCAGTGCTCCTGTTGACAAAATTATTGTATGCAAATTCTGCCTATGATAAATCAAATCCCATCCCATTGGCTTATCTCCAACCAAACATCTCAGCAAATTTCCCAAACTTCTATTCACCACCTCTGTCTGTCCATCAGTCTGTGGATGATGTGGTGAACTGAACTTCAAATCTGTCTTCAACTTCTTCCACAATGTACGCTAGAAATATCCAACAAACTTAGTGTCCCGATCTGAAACTATGGTCTTTGGCAAACCATGAAGTCTCACTACTTCTCTGAAAAAAAATTCTGCTACATGAATAGCATCATTAGTCTTCTTGCAGGGAATGAAATGTGCCATCTTTGAAAATCAGTCAACTACTACAAAAATTGAATCGTGTCCCCGCTGTGTCCTCGGTAAACCAAGAACAAAGTCCATACTGATATCCTCCCAAGGCTTCTCTAGTATAGGTAATGGCTGATACAACCCTGTATTCTGCTTCACTCCTTTCACCATCTGACATACTCTGCAACTCTGTACAAACTTCTTCACATCTTGCTGCAACTGTGGCCAATAATAATTCTCACTAACCAAACCAAGGGTTTTGTCACGACCAAAATGTCCAGCCAATCCTCCGCTATGCTTCTCCTTGATGAGATTCTCCCTCATAGAACTTCGTGGAATGCACAACTGACTCCCTCTGAATAGTATATCATCTTGGATGATGAAATCCAACCATTTCATCCTGTCTAGAGTAACAGGTTCTGTACAAGCTTTCCAAGCTTCACCAAAATCAGGATCCTCTGGATACAAATTCTTGAGTTCCTTGAACCCAACCACTTCAATCTGCATTTCTGTCAGCAATAGTTGCCTTCTGCTAAGAGCATCTGCAACCCTATTAGACTTTCCACTCCTATGTTTCAAAACAAATGTATAACCCTGCAAAAACTCAACCCATTTCAAATGCCTTTGATTCAGTTTTCCTTGACTATTCAAATATTGCAAAGCTTGATGATCAGTATACAAAACAAACTCCTTAGGAAGTAGATAGTGCCTCCACTTTTTCAATGCCTGAACTATAGCATAAAATTCCTGATCATAAACAGAATATTTTCTCTTGGCATCATTTAATTTCTCACTAAAATAAGCAACAGGTTTACCTTCTTGGCTCATAACAGCTCCTATTGCAGTACCACTAGCATCACAATCTACTTGAAACACCTTATTGAAATCTGGAAGTGCTAAAATAGGTTCTTCTATAACTTTTAGTTTCAACAATTGAAAACTCTTTTCTGCCCCATTAGTCCACTTAAACTCTTTTCTATCCCCTCTCATTGTTTCAGTCAAGGGTCCACAAATATTGCTAAAAATTCTGATAAACTTTCTGTAAAAGCTAGCTAGACCATGAAAAGATCTTACCTCAGTAGCACTCCTTGGAGTAGGCCATTCAAGGATAGCCTGTACCTTCTCTGGGTCCATTTTTAGACCTTCTGCTGAAACTACAAATCTCAAATACACCAACTCTTTCTTCACAAAACTGCACTTCTTCGAATTAATCAACAATTTCTCCTCTCAACTTCTCAAATACCATACGAATATGCATCATATGCTCATCCAATGTCTTACTAAAGATCAAAATATCATCTAGGTAAACAATGACAAACTTACCCAAAAATTCTTTTAGAACCTCGTTCATGAGCCGCATGAAAGTGCTCAGTGCATTGGTTAGCCCAAAAGGCATGACTAACCACTCATATAGTCCTTCTTTTGTCTTGAAGGTAGTCTTCCATTCATCTCCTTCTCTGATCCAAATCTGATGATATCCACTCTTTAGATCTACTTTGAGAAATACACAACTCCACTCAAACAGTCCATAATATCATCCATTCGTGGTAATGGAAACCTGTACTTGATTGTGATCTTGTTTATTGCCCTAGAATCTATGCACATCCTCCATTCTCCATTCTTTTTTGGTGCTAATACTACTGGTACAACACAAGGACTTAGACTCTCACGGATCAATCCTTTCTGTAACAGTTCATGTACTTGTCTGTTCAACTCCTCACTTTATGCAAGTGTCATTCTGTGTGCTGCCTTATTCGGCAAACTTTCTCCTGGGATCAAGTCCATCTGATGACTGATCTTCCTGACTGGTGGTAATCCATCAGGCACGTTATCAGATACAATATCCTGAAACTCATTCAACAAATCTACAACTTCTACAGGAACATCTTCTACTTCCTCTTTACCAGCTTTTGGAATTAAAGCAAAACATACATGCTCATGCCTCATACCATCTAGAAAATTTCTTCCATCAACAAAAGTTATCTTTGCATTACCACATACCTTTTCTTCAGTCTCCTTCAATGGTTTTAGCTTATGTCACACTCCATCCTTTGTCAGGGAATAGGTATTTGCACGACCATCATGTATAGCACATCTGTCAAACTGCCATGGTCTACCCAATAACATATGACATGCATCCATAGATATGATATCACACAATACCTCATCTTGGTATCCGCCAATCTTGAACTTCACTAGGCATTGTTCATTGACCCTGACCTTGTGGTCATCCTCTACCCAGGCAATCCGATATGGATGTGGGTGTTTCTATCTCTTGAGCTTCAACTTTGTCACCATCTCTTCTCACACCAAATTTTCTGTGCTTCCACTATCAATAATCACATCACAACATTTACCTTCACACTTGCACCTAGTGCGAAACAGGCTCCTCCTTTACTTAGGTTCATCCTCACCACTCAACAGGACTCTTCTGTTAATCAACATTTATCCTCTTTCAGCATCTTCAGAATTTGATGATCTGGCATCTTCATCTACATGTGCAACTCTGGCTTGGCCTTCATTTCTCCTGTCTATTTTTCCTTGGCACTGAGGACATTCAAATGCCCTATGACCTTCTTCTCCATAGTGAAAACATGTTCCACGGAAGCCACCTCTTCCAGATCCTTGTCCTCTTCCTCTTCCTCTCTGATCTCTATTATTCTGATCTTGGAAATGATTAGAATTATTTCCTCGCTGATTCTGACTGCTACTGGCCTCATCCTTCTTTTTTGGATCTTCATTTTGGCCACCATATGACCATCTACCAGATCATCCACCGCGACCTCTTCTGTTTTGTCTGCTCTCGAACTTCTTGTTCAGCTTTTCCTCTACTTTTAGGGCAAATTGGTATGCCTCCTCAATATTGTTCATTCGAACCAGATTCAACTCCTCCTAAATGCTTGGCCTTAACCCATTAAGGTATCGGGCAACTTTCTCCTTATCAGCTTCTGCATGGCATGTTCTGATGAGGAGTCGATAGAACTCCTCTGTATACTCCTGAACAGATCTTCCCGCTTGGTTCAAACTTTGCATTTTCTTTAGTAGATCAAGCTCATAATCAACAGGAATGAACTGTCGCTTCAATTTATCCACCATCCGATCCCATCTTGTGATTTTATCTTTCCCTCTTCTATTTCGCTCCAATTGAATTTCTTGCCACCAGATCTTCGCATGACCTTTCAGTCTGGCCTTCGCAAATTTGACCCTATCAGGATCCTCAACATCTTCATACTCAAAATATTCCTCACATTCATTGATCCAGTCGATCAATTCCTCTGGGTTAAGATTTCCAGAAAATGTAGGAACCTCAATCTTAGGTCTTTTTCCAATCTTGGAAATCGCTCGAAAAAGTCTTTCTTCCTCCTGGTTCACAATTTCAGCTTCTCCTTCTTGATATTCTTCTTCGGCTTCATCCTCGCTTTCATCTCTGACATTAAGATTCATTCCTCTGTGAATCTCTTCTTGCAATGCTCGCACTTATCTCTGCAGCTCTCTAACCTCAGGTATTACAACACCAGCTCTTCCGTCACGTTCCCTTCATGGAGGCATTTTTGTGATGCGCGCTGAAACCTTAGCCACGGTCCTGGTGCAAACTGCCTCATAGTCGGTGATCTATTTACACACTCAAGAAAACCTGGCTCTGATACCACCTGATGAAGGGTGCTCCCCTTAATACCACAAACACATAACAGATATAGAGAAACAATAACAATATGCACGAATAGAAAATTGGCTTCTTATTATCTTCACAAATGTGGAATTACAAACTTTTAGAATTACAATATGCAAAGCAACATGGGCATTCCCTTACAATATTCTGTAGGACAAAGCCTTGAACTATTACCCAGATCTACTACCCAGAACTATTCTGAACTGCCTAAGACAATAATACAGCCTTCCTTATATAGGCAATTTTCCACCGCCTAGGAAGGTTCCAGAATTTTAGCCAATAAGGCCGACCAACTTAGAATTATTTTATTTTACATTTTATTACATCATAGTCGGCTCAAGATAACCTTTGAAACCCGAACATAAATTTTGAAGAAAATTATTTTCTGCCATTTCAGGTGGCCCAACTTCCGAAGACCATAAGTCATCACCAGTTGACCTGCTCGGCTATTATAACCCCATTTCGGAAATGCCACGAAGCGCTCTACAGGCTTGACCCGCGCAAGCGCCCGTCACCCAAATTTTTGACCTCATTCGGGGCCTCTAAAGCCTTCAAAACTGAGTTCAAAGTTTCTGTACCCTGCTGCCAATACCGAAAATCTTTAATATCTTCCAATATACACTTGATCTGGCAATGAAACTTTACTGGCAGACTTATATGACCAAAATGAACCTCCAAGAAAGAAATCAGATCATTCTGAGCACATGCAAAAATTACCAAAAATAGTAACTTTCCATAAATAGCAGCTCTGCACTAAAATAGCCCTTATTGAATATAAAACAAAAATATTTTTGGATGATGCAAGATTGCTCTTACACCCAAGATGCTCCTGCATCAGTTTGATGAAATGAGAATGCAAGAAGGTGAAAACATTGCACACTATTGTGGTAGAATAAAAGAAGTTGTGAATGCTATTAGAGGAGCAAATGGGGCTATTGATGATGAAACTATAATTGGGAAAGTACTAAGAACCCTATGTCCTATATATACTATTAAGATCTCAGCTATTCAGGAATCTAGATGCAACTCTACTAATGTGCTTACTTTGGAAAGTTTGGTTGGTAAGATGACTACTTTTGAACTCTCTAACTATGATAATTTCACTGTTGGAAGCATTGGTAATGTTGAATATGCTTTCAGGTCACAACTAGTTCTAAACAAGCCAAAGAAAAAAAAAGAAAGATGCATCAGTGAAAGTGAAAGTGATAGTGAAAGTGAAAGTGAAAGTGATAGTGACACTTCTGATGAAGAACTAGAAGATCTAGAAGCTCTTATGGCTAAAAGACTGAGAAGGGGAAAATGAAATTATAAAGGTAAACTCCCTATTATATGTTTTGCATGTAATAAAGTTGGTCATATAGCTGCTAGATGTCCTGACAGGAAGGATAAAGATGATGAAAGGAAAAGAAAACACAAAGACATAAGAGATGATAGAAGCTACTGATGGAATAAAGACTACTAAGGAAAAGGTAAGAAATCTTGTTACATTTCTGAAAAAGAAACTGACATTGATAGTGATGATTTTGAAATTGAGGTAGTCTATGTTGCAATGAAAGATGAATCTGATAAGGATGATAAAATTGCATTGATATCTTATGTGAATAAGAATGATAAATCGATTATTGACAGTGGTTGTTCACATTACATGACTGGTGACAAAAATAATTTTGAGACCTTACATCATTACAGAGGTAAAAGTGTAAAATTTGGTAATGATGCACCATTTCCTGTTAGAGGAAAAGGTTTGATTAAACTGACTGATAAGATATCTTGTGAAAACTGGTTACTGAGAGGAATTTCATCACAAGCAAGCTAAAATATTTGATGCTACTAGAGAACTAATTGGAAGTGGAGATCAGACTAGAGGTAATTTGTTCTATCTTGACCTATCTGAAGAAACATGTTTAATTGCACAACTTGATGATATTTGGTTATGGCATAAAAGGCTATGTCATGTTAACTTTGACAATTTGGTATAGATAAGTAAGAAGATAAAGGTAAGAGGTCTACCTAGATTGAAGAAACCTGAGAATGTGATGTGCAAGGAATGCCAGTTAGGAAAAATGACAATGTCAAGTTTCAAGAGAAAATCCTTTACTTCTAAAAACATTTTAGATTTGGTTCATACTGACCTTTGTGGACCTATGGGTGTACAAAGTTACTGTGGTGCTAGATACTTTATCTTATTTGTTGATGATCATACTAGGATGATGCATGTAATGTTTCTAAAAGAAAAATCTAAAGCTTTTCAATTCTTTAAGTGGTATTTGGCTAAGGTTGAGAAGGAGACAGGTAGGAACCTGAAATGTCTTAGATCTGACTGAGGTGGAGAATCTACATCAAATTAATTTAATCTATTTTGCAATAATAAAGGAATTAAAAGACAAATGTCTGCACTTAGAACACCTCCATAGAATGGTATAGCAGAAAGGAGAAACATATCTATCTTGGATTGTGCAAGGACATTGTTGATTGAAAAGAATGTGGCACATAAATACTGGAAAGAAGCTATAAGCACTATTGTCTACACTCTTAACTGGGTACAAATCAAGAAAGGTACAAATCTAACACCCTATGAATTATGGCATGGGCATGCACTGAGTGTTAAATACTTTAGAATCTTTGGGAGTAAGTTCTATATATTAAAAGACACTAGGAATGGAAAGTTTGATGCTAAGAGTGATGAAGGCATATTCCTAGGGTATTCCACAAAAAGTAGAGCTTATAAGTGTTTGAACTCTAACACTAAAAAAATTATGGAAAGTGTGAATGTCAAAATTGATGAGTATGCAGAAAGAAATGAAGTTGAGAGTGAAAGAGAACCAAAAGATTATGGATCTTTTGTGTACATTGAGGAAGAAGAAGAGGTAAGTAACATACTTGCACCTGATGTTGAGTCTCGGGTAAGCAGTGTTGAGCAATAGATAGATGCTGCCGAGCATCAGGAAAATAGTGCCGAAAGAGAACAAGAACATGTCAAGCTACAAGAAAATACTGCTGAGTATCAGGAAGAGGTTTCTGAACATTCAAAAGTTGAATCTGACAATCTTATTGAGGAACCTAATGAAATAGAGGAGAGAGGAACTGAACCTATTCTAGAAAAATATGTAAGAAGACATCACAAGCCTGAACAGATAATTTGAAACAAAAATAATGGAATTCAGACTAGAAGTAAGATAAGGATTCAACATGCCTATTGTGTGAATTTGAACCGAAGTCAACTAGAGAGGCATTAGAGAATGAAGACTGGATACAAGCAATGAATGAAGAGATTGACCAGATTGAGAAGAATGATACTTGGACTTTGGTGCCGAGACCTAAAAACAAAAATGTTATAGGAACAAAGTGGGTGTTTTAGAATAAGATGAATGAAAATGGTGAAATCACTAGGAACAAAGCTAGGCTAGTATGCAAAGGCTATGCACAAGAAGAAGGAATAGATTATGGGGAGATATTTTCCCCTGTAGCTAGATTGGTAGGAGTAAGAACTCTGCTTGCATATGCTGCTTATAAAGATTTCAAGGTATATCAAATAGATGTCAACTCTACATTTTTTAATGGTATACTAGAAGAAGAAGTTTACATAGAACAACCAGAAGGTTTTATTGATCCAAACAGAAGACACATGGTATGCACACTGAACAAAGCACTATATGGATTGAAACAAGCTCCCAGAGCATGGTATGAGAGGTTGCACAACTACTTGATACAGATTGGATTTTCAAGAACAAATGACACAAGTAATCTGTACATGAAAGATGAAGAAGGTAAAGGTTTCCTGTTGGAAAAAAATTTTGTGGATGACATTATTTTTGGTGGACAAGATGCATTATGAAAAGTTTTTCAAATGAAATGCAAACTGAATTTGAAATGAGTATGTTTGGTGAGATCAAATTCTTTTTTGGTTTACAAGTATACCAGAGGAAGAATAAAATTTTCATTACACAGTCTAAGTATGTTAATGAAATACTGAAAACTTTTGGGATGGAAGATGCTAAACTAATGGGAGCTCCTATGGTTATTGGACAAAAGTTATCTAAGAATGATGATGCTATAGAAGTGAATCAGACTTTGTACAAATCCATGATTGGAAAATTACAGTATGTTGTACATAGTAGATTGGCTATTCCACTAGCTATTGGGATTGTGGCAAGAGTCTCTGCCAATCCTAAGGAAACACACATGATGGCTATGAAAAGAATTATGAGATACTTGAAAGGAACTGCTGACTTTGGTCTATATTATAAGAAGGATGACAAATTTGAACTTAGAGTTTATACAGATGTTGATTAGGCAGGAAATGCAGATGTCAGAAAGAGTACTATTGGTGGCACTTTCTATCTTGGACAAAGATTAGTCTCCTGGACAAGAAAGAAACAAAATTGCATTTCCCAATCTACTCTTGAGGCTGAGTATGTTGCCGCTATAGTAAACTGTTCAAACTTGGTATGGATAAAACAATTGTTGATAGGCATGAAAGAATAAATCACTGAACCTGTTGTTATTTTCTATGACAACACAAGTTCTATCAATATTTCTAACAATCTAGTGATGCACACTAAGACCAAGCACATTGCAATCAAGTATCACTACTTGAGAGAATTAGTACAATATAAAGAAGTCTGAATGGGAATATGTGAATTCAAAAGAACAATTAGCAGACATATTCACTAAAGCTTTACCTAGAGAAGCTCATGGGTATTTGAGAAATCAATTAGGGATCCTTCCCCTAACTGAGGCTGCCTAGACAAGCTAGGAGCATTGCATCAAATGTACTACAGTAGAATATTTGACAAATTGATGCAGAAGATTGTCACAATTTAGGGCTAGCCTAGAGTTGTGAAAAGAAGCAAAGAAAAGGAATCAGTCATAAGCAAGATAATAGAGGGAGAAGACACTGAGTTGCATAGATATTATCTACATCTGATGGATGTATGTTTTAGTTGCTGCTTTGGCATTTTTTTCAAAGAGGGAGATGAACTAATATGATAACACATGACAATGAAGCTAAGGATGATGAACTGAAATGAAGGATCGGGATAGAGGGAGATTTGAATACTTCTGACGATCACAGAAGTGAGGCTTATAGGATTCTCAATCAGAATGAAGCTAAGGATATTATAAATAATTCTCTGATGAACATATAAATTTTTTGATTGGTAAGTAATATATGTGTTATTCAAGTGATATCATATGGTGTTGTCATCAATGCCAAAGAGGGAGATTGTTGGAAACTACAATTGAAACAATTGTTGTATTTTCATTGATGTCAAACCTTAATTGGTAAGACTATTGCTAC
>BSBK01013397.1:0-110855 GCA_027943335.1 Chamaecyparis obtusa
ATAGAGTAGTAAAATAGACTTGCAAATCTATATTGGCGAAAAGAGGGGACATGAAGGGAGAGATGGAAGATGTTGAACCACAAATGAGGAGGGACACAAAAAGAATATTTATAAATAACCGATAAAAATAAAATATTAAAAGATAAATATAAATTTAAGGACAGTACAATCATTGATATGATCCGTACAATTACTAATATTGATATATACTTCTGGTTGCTTCTCATTTAGATTGTGTGTGTCTATTTATATCAAGGTTTCAAACTACACTCAGTGATCCATCATTGATCCCCATTAGAATGATAAATAATTCATGAAAAAAAAATATACTATTATAGATCAATAGTAACTAAAAAGATAAGATGTGAAAAGAGAGATGAAATATGTTGCACAACAAAGACAAAGAAAAACAAAATATTAAGAAATGAATCGAAGATTCAATGGACTGAATAATCAAAGATATAAAAAGGAAAAGAAAAATTGTTTCAAGAGCAATGATTTTTTGAACTCTTCTAAGTCAACACTTAATTTGGCCCTTAGCATATTTCCAATAAATGTATGAATTGAATTATTCAAATTCAAATACCTACTATAATGAATTCCTTGATGTTGTCCCTCGTAAGCTTCATCTCTGCTTCTTCATTATTGGAAATAGAGAAAATAATGTCAATAAAATCCTTGGGCATTAGATCATCTACTTCTTCTTCATGATGCTTTAAGATCTTCTCCATGAGGCAATAAAAATTTCTATGCATGTCTTTCACCTATTTTTCATATCATTGCAAATCAAGATTCCTGCACACATATATAAAATAACCTAGATTAAACTTCCCAGTCAAAAGTGCAACCTCCTTCACTAGCTTGCTACATTGAACAGCCTCTGCATAAGAACCAGAGCACCTTGTGCTCATGACCATTCTGGATATGACATTATTGGCCATTGAAATCAACTCATAACCCAAATCAATAACCTTCCCTTCAATAGAGTTCTTCAAAATTGTCTCTATGAAAAACCCCAACTCTTGGGTCCTAATAGGAAAAAAATTGTCCAATTATCTGCCACTGAGAAGCTCATTCATGTAGATCTTCTTCATGAATTTCCAGTAGGGCCCATATGGAGCAATTAAACTAATTAAATAAATTTATTTTCATTTATTATTTTTTCTTGATAGAAAAGAATAGCAAGAGGGTGCTAACCCATGGTGCAAAGGACTAGAAGCACATTAATAGCATATTAATGGTACTAGTCTAAAGCATTTTATCAGCAGAAAAATAAGGTCTATTCTGCCTCTATCAAAAATAAAAAAAATACTTATTTTCAAAAAGATTGACCCTGAGTATCTTAAATGAGTAGGTGCAATTAAATTAACAATATCATGCCACACAAGGCTAAGCCACGAACTAGGAGGATTATTCTTAAAACATGAAACCAACAAAGAAAACTTAGGGCCAATCCCAATCAAAAATAAAAACCTCATGACAGCAGCAGCAACTAGGATCTCCCACCTAGATGTTTGGACATTAAGGTCATGAACCACTCTTCCTATAGGAATAGGAAGAGGTCTTTATTGCCTTCATTTGCCTCCAGTTTGCCACCAGCCAGTTTTTCCTACACAGTGTAGAGGGTCATAGCCGAAGAATGCATGACCTTAAGAGAAAATTTGTTAGTCATTAAATGTGATTCTTGAGCTCCTGCAAGTCCTGTTTGATGCCAGCTATCTCATTGTCCAAATCAGAGAACTTCAGCTTGAGGGTACCCTTAAATCTATCATTGCCATCCAGAGGGATAGACTTGTGCTCAGTCGTGGGGGACTTGGTCTAAAGATCATGAGGGGAGGTCGGGGGTGGGGAAGTGCTATGGGGAACCTCCATGGTTTGTTGAGGGTTGGGAGGTGGAGTGGTGCCAGTCCTGTTTGAAAATAGGTGATCCTCAAAAGAGCCCTCAATTGATTCAGTGGCATGAGAGATTTTTTCCGACAAGGACTTCTCCATGGAAGTTGTTTCCTTGATTCTAGTTTTTCACTACTCCTTAGTAATTCTATTAGACTGGCGCCGACCAGAGCTGCCTAAGTCCACCTCCAACTTGACTTGACTATCCACGGTCCTCCATTTTTTGGGCTTTCTTTTAGTCTTAGGGGTACTGTCAAACTCCTTCAAATCTTTAGTATCTAGGGACTCAGAGACATGGGATTCCTCAGGCTCCTCCCCTCTTTTGAAATGGTTTTTCACACACCTTTTATAGCTTTTCTCCTCTTTAGGGACAAGATCTACCTCCTGGATTTCATGGATGGAGTGGGACGTAGAAAGAGTGGGATTTTTGATTCTCAAAGGGGAATGCTCCTAGGTGACCTCCTAGATAATCAGGGGATGTTGGGGCAGAGGGCAGATAGCCTTGTGAAATTGATAGAGACATAGCAAGAGACCCTGATGGAGAATAGGGGTCAGTTTTTCAGGGTTTTCCCTAATATCCAAGATATTGCTTTCAATTGAATGAAGGAGGTAAAAGGGAATGGAGATGAGGTCCCTATTTCTGATGTGATTGAGAAAAGGTAAATGGTAATAGTAGAACACCATAAACTTACCTTCTAGGGTGAAATACTTCATCACAATGAGGCACAGCTTGGGCTAGAATTCCAGAAGCAGCTCCCAGTTGAAACCCCCAAAATTCTTAACAGGTTTCTCCCCCACTTTGAAGAATTGGTTGAGGCTGGTACGGTCTGGCATCCTACTAGTTTTTTTGTACTTTCTACCATCCATAGAGAGCCCCGTCACCTTAACAATGACCTCCTCATTAATTTGGAAGTGAATGGCCCCAATAGAGACCTTCCTATTATTCTAGGACAAGATGAACTGCTTGGATATTTATTCATTGTGTCCACCTTTCATGTGCTCCATGAAACCTCAAATACCTCTCTCTTTATAGTAGTGGGTAACCAGAGGGTCAGAGGTGAAAGCCATATCAATCTTATCCAGTTCAATGCGTAAAGTATTGCCTCCCATGTCGATAGTCTCCTTATCCTTTGCCAGAATTTCCTAAGAATCAATGGGCCGAGCTTCTTGAAAGAGAGTATTAAACTAGTTGTTCCGAATAATCCATTTCAAGAAAAAATTATACTCAAAAGGCTGGCCTTGGGTGGTTTTTGGGAGCTGGGCTTTGTATGGTGAAATCCAATAGATCTCCAAGTGCCATAATTAATAGTTATGCTATAGTTGCACTTAGTGTCCTTAATAGATAAGAAAACCTACTAATGCAGACATCTATCTTTCCACATGTATATGCATGAGAAGCATTTATGACCCTTTATGGTGTTTTTGGGCATTCTTATTTATGATCACAAAAATCATCTTCCTACACCAACATATAATCAAGGTTGGCCCTTCAACAAGGATGACAACCTAGCTCATTTTAAATTTTAGTGATACCATTTATTTCCTCTCCAATTAGTTGCCGAGTCACCATAGGTAGTTCACTTACCACCTTCCACTTACTTAGTTTGGTTTCCTGAGACCAATAGTAGCCATCAAATCCACCACCTCATTTCCCTTTTTGTACATGTGGGATATCTTAAATTAGAGGTTGTTGAGGAGCTCCTAGATTTCCACAATAATGGAGTTAACATACCACCCTGCATTGCCTCTTCTTTTGATAGCCTCCACCACCACTTTGAAATCCCCTTCGATTTCCAACACTCTGATGTTCATTTGGGTGGAAAATTCAATCCCCCATAGAAGAGCCATGCCCTCGGCTTGATTGACAATGTCGTTATTGAGTGGCCCCACATACGCCAAGAGGAAAGTACCATTATGGTCTCTTAGCACACCTCCCCCACCTTGGGAAAGGTTATTAGCCACTCTATCAAAGTTTAATTTGGTCCAGCCTCTGGGTGGTGCAACCCATTTGGTAGCTTTTCTAGCCATCAGCTTGGTGTTGTCAAACTTGGAGAATCCAGACAGAAGGTTCCATTTATCAGCCATTTTGATTTCCCAAAAAAAGGGGGTGCTAAGGGGAGTTTCCACTTAGTTGTGCTAGCATTCTAGCAAAGGATCTTGGTCCCAAGATAGAGGCAAATCTTAGGTAGGTTACTAGCCTCCCTAAATATCTTGTTGTTCCTTTCCTTCCAGATAGTCTAGCAGATGTGGGGAGGTAGAATTTGCCAAAGGATATGGAGGAGGGGATGATTGGAGGGGGATCTCTAGTTGGTGAACAGGTGGACATCATTACCTATATCCCACAAGATTGCTAACTTTCTAATGACTTCCCACCAAATGTTTTTCATATCCCTGCAGTCACGACTTGCATTATATTGATTTCTTTAATGATCATAGCAAAACATTTTCAAGCCTTTTTTCTACCTCCATATTTTGATGGATACCCGTTGTTTCTCTGAATCCCCCTTCACTGAAAAGCATAGATGATGCTCATTTTGAGGCTTTCATATTGTCATAAGCGCGAAGGAATAGTAATGGTTGCGGAGTTTGGCTTTACCTTAGCCAATTGTATTTGCATACAACTTCCAACCTGTCCATTTGTAGATACAACTTCCATGACACCGTGTTCCTAATGGCAACCACACACCTAATAAAAATTCAATGTTTATTATGTTTTGATGGATACTCATCCTCTATTTATATCTATATTTATTATGCAATAATTACCACTGTAATGAGAACAACAAGTTCTGCTCTATTTCTAATACCTATCAACACACGACTCTGTGCATTTCCAACATTGTTCCAATTTATGTGGTGCTTGATGCAAATAAATTGAGCACCAATGCAAACAAATTAAAAACCTTCAAAGGCAGTCCGTAAGCATCCCTATTTATGAAGGCGACAGATCTTTGGTTGTCGGCAACAATTTACTAGACTATTCCTATTCCAATTCCAATCCTAGGTTTTTAGGTGGAATATCCTTATGCTTGTTTAGGGTTAAAATTAGAACTTAGAAATTCCTATTTCATTTTCAGTTTTCAAAACAAACATAGAATTTGGAAATTCAAGAATTAGTGAATTCCAATTCCAGCTCAATTCTAGAAAACAAACGGGCAAAATTAAATAACACTAGAATTGGTTGCTAGAATTAAATAATGCTAGAATTGTCAAATTCTAGTATTTGACAATTCTGGCAGTTTTAAATCCGGAAAATGATTTTTGGAATATGGTTGGAACTGTTTAGTTCACTAGAAACTTATAATGAGAAGATGGAAAATGTTGTTTGAATGTGGATTTCAAAATATTATAAATTTTTCTTAAGCCCAAATTCCCATTTAAGTGGAATTGGAGTTGATTTTCCAATTCCAACTATTTAGATGTAAGAGTCAAATGTTGGTATTGGGGTAAATGAGAATTAACAAATCCCTATTCCAGTTTCAAGTTTTAAACAAAAATATGGAAAATGTCAATTCTAGAATTTGACAGTCCCAATTAGAGTCTAATTCTAACAAACAAACCATTTGGGTGCTGAAATACCAAATGTTGGATATAGTCAATTCTGGAAGATGTTGCAATTCTGGAAGATACAAATCTTGAAATGATTTTCGGAATATGGGCTGACCCGTTTGGTTCACCCGAAAGCTGACCAAGGCGATGCGTAAGGAATTTTAATTCTTTGTTTTAATTTCTTTGAATATGGTGTGTATATGTCTATATATATACACACACACATGTGTTTATATACACACATACACAAATGTGTATATATATACACACACATGTGTGTACATGTGTGTGTGTATACACACACATATACAAACATGTATTTATATATACACACATGCATATATGTATACACACATAAATGTGTATATATACACGTGTGTGTGTGTGTGTATGTAGACATATATGTATATATTTGTATATATGCATATATATATAGACACACATGTATATACATATATACACATAGGTGTATATATATACACAAATACACACACGTGTGTATATACATATACACACATTTGTCTATATATATACATATACACACGTGTGTGTATATATATATATATATATATATATATACACACACACATGGATATATACACACATGTATATATATACATCCTTATAGCAATATAATATACATCCTTATAGTCACAGATCCCACGAAATATTAAATTTGGTTTGATAAAAATTAGAATTGAAATTCGAAATTCCAATTCCACCTATTTGAGTGGAAGATGCAAATACCTATTTTGAGGCAAAATTGAAATTTCGAAATTCCAATTCTAATTTTTTTGATGCACACAAACATAAAATTGACATTATCCGAAATTAGATAATGCTAATTCCAGTCTAATTCCAGCCCCAAATGAACCGTAAGTGATAGAAAATGTCAAATTCTCTCCTGTTTTCCCTTAAAAAGAAGGCTTCGATGGTCACGTTTTTCTAGATATGTAAAATTCTATCTGAGAAGGCTTCAATGTTCACGTTTTTCCGAATATTCCAAAATTCTCTGTTGTTTTTACGAAAATAAAGTCTTCTAACCAAATTTTCTTGTATGATAATCTCTGAAATGGGATGAACAATGTGTAACATTATAATCGATTCAGGTCGGTTGTTTACGTCATAGGAAATATTAACAATTTCTACTTTGTTGTTACATTGTAAGCTGGACAAGTCCTCCTGCATGGATAAATTCTCATCATCGAGATCAACGATTTGCAGGCATTTATCCAGGCAGTTATCTTCCAGCGATGATAACTATGATACGATCCTCATAGACTGTTTGGTGCCGTGAACATCATTAGAAACATTATTGCTTCGTTCTATCGGTCAGAGTTCGATCCTGATGGCCAACGTGCATGCGTTACAGGTGACAATTAGATTTCTTTTCTGCTTGTCTATTACTTGTTCTGCTTTCTATTACGTGTTAGATGCAGGAGCCCTTGGTTTTGGTTTCGATCCACAAACGGATATCCACCTGTCCGGAGATGCTTCCATTTTCAAGGACTTCATACAGCTTACCATGAGCTCAGCCAACGTCGGCATGCAATACAGCGCGGGCTGGGCATATTCTTCCAAGGTTATTCCTTTATGGGATGATTGTAACGCTTTTCAAGCAGTGGCAAGTTTATCTGCGCATTTCCGGTTCGTAATTACCAGATTCGATAATAACAGTGGAGACGGGCTCGTATTCTTCCTCGCACCAGCGAACTCTCAATTTTCCGATGCTAAAAGAGGCGGGCAGCTTGGCCTCTTTAAAAACAAGCAGTTTGTTGCTGTGGCGTTCGACACATTCTGTAATAAGGACGATCCAGATGGTAATCATGTGGGAATCGATGTAAACAGCATGAAATCCCTGAAGACATTTTCCTTAAAAGATGGTCTGCTCAATAACGGAAAAAGTTGGGCCGCATGGGTGGATTACAATGGTACAGTAGCGGACCTTCAAGTGTTCCTTGCACAGAACCCTGACGGTTCTATTTCATATAAACCGGAAAGCCCAGTGTTGCAGTATCATATAGATCTCAGCAAGTACCTTCCCCCATTCGTCATGGTTGGTATTTCGGCGTCCACTGGGGTTGCAAAAGAGCTTCACGCTCTGCATGCGTGGAGATTTTCATCTCAGTATTCAGGGGACAATTTGAATCCAAGCTCTAGCCATTCTATCCTGAAAAACATTGGTTTTAATATTGGTATTATTTTTGCTGGTATTGTTGTTCTTATTATCATTTTCTTTGTATCGAAGCGCTGTAGAAGCGCTAGAAGAGGTGAGAGAGAGGAGACCGATGAGGAGCTAGACAAACGGCTTGCCAGCGCTGTTCAGTCTGCGCGCAAGTTTTCTTATGATTATATCCGCGACACTACTAACAACTTCATTGCAGATGAAGAGATTGGAGAAGGCGGCTTCGGGAGAGTGTATAGAGGCACTCTGCCCGGCAAAAATCAAGTTGTGGCTGTGAAAAGGATACATGCAAATTCCACTCAGGGGAAGAAAGAGTACGAGGCAGAAGTTACTGTAAACGGCAGCCTTTCACGCCCAAATGTTGTCAAGCTTTTGGGATGGTTCCATAAGAAGGATGATAGGTTTCTCGTCTATGAATTTCTCCACAACACAAGCCTCGACAAATATATTTTTGGGAACCCGCAGTGTCATCTAGATTGGGATCAAAGATACAGAATAGCCTGTGAGATAGCGTCTGCTCTCTTTTATCTTCACCAGCAATGCCCAAAGAGTGTGGTACATAGAGACATCAAGGCGGGAAACGTGATGTTAGACTCAAAATTTACCGCCAAGGTGGGGGATTTCGGTCTAGCGAGAGAGCTGAAGGCTGGAAAGGAACAGTATACCACTCTTCCAGCTGGTACAAATGGGTATATGGATCCGGAGACACTCAGAAAATTAAAAGCCAGTCGAGAATCAGATGTGTACAGCTTTGGAGCTCTCACTATTGCAATCGCCTGTGGAAGGCCGCCGTTAGACAAGAGCTTAACTCAACATAATTTCAGTTTGGTAAAATGGGTTTGGCATTTGAAGGCAGACCAGAGAATAATAGACGCGGCAGACAAGAAACTTGATGGAAATTTTAATTGTGGACAAATGGAGAGGCTGATATTGGTGGGCTTGTCGTGTTGTCTCCACGATCCAGAAGATCGACAGAAGATGGAAAGAGTAGTGGATGTGTTGGAAATGAGAGCTGATTTGCCTCCTCTTCCTGAAACTCTCTATGGTGACCCTGTTACACTTGTAGTTGGCTCATGGTCGACAGAGAATTCCAATGGAAGTAACACCGGGCTAGCCTCATCTTCTTCATATCTATTGTAGCAAGTATTTCATTTGTTGGTAGCCTTGTGGGTACCCAGTCAATGTCTATACTAGGAATAGAATTATATATTTTGATTTTGTATAAATTATTGACATTTAAGATTTTATAATTTCGTTCCATTATTATTATATATATTATTGATATATATGTTAAATACATTTCTTATATATATTATTTTAATTATCTTATAATGAAAAGGCTATTTTTATTTCTTAAGAGTTATTTTATATTATGCTTAAAATTAATTGATTATTTAAAACTTATTTTCTCATTCAAATTATTAACTACAATTACCAAATTAAAAAGATTAAATTACTTTCTTTTTTATGCGTAGAACAAATTGTGAGTGCGTGATAATGATTATTTGAAATTGTCTTGTTAAAAGAGAATTCCGATGAGAGTAGCACAAGAGTGACAACATCTTCTTACCATGTATTGTTGACAATGATGAAGGCTTATGACCAAGTTGTTGGTGTTCTTTTCCTTGCAGGACCAAACTTGAATCATATAGTTGGGCTTAGATCACAGGTTAAGCACTCAAGCTTGACAAGAAAAACAAACCAATTGATGAGGATAGAGAAAAATCCTCCTTCTTCTTTGAGCTCCACATTCACTCAGGAGGGTATTGCTTTATCTGCACACTCATGCCATCCTTTTGGTGAATAAAAGGCCTGCAGACAGATTAGTGTGGAATAGCCTTCAAACCCCTTCAGGTAGCTAGTACCCCAATGAAGCCAATTCATGTACAAACAGCCCTATTTGCACAAAATGAGTCTAAAGACTAGAGAGAAACTCCAACTACTACCACCAACATGAAAGGCAAAGGTAATTGATTTAATGTTGGGTTGAAAGGACCCCTGAGATACCCTAAGTCTCTTATAGACCAGTGCCTTATCCAATGGGCCACAGAGTCAAATACCCTATTACAAGAGACAACTATGAAATAAGGAAACAATATACTCAATGTGTTGATGCCTTACATCAATCACACACCATGACCAAACCACAACTTAGCACCCACCTGTGTATTTAAGTATGTTATTATCCACTTAAAGGATTTTAACCCTCCCCTTAGAAGAGACCTATAAATAGACAATACATTAACCAGCATCCACTGGAAGACAAGCATGAAATATCCTTGACACCTCAGCTCATACATACATAAACACTAACCCTGAACCAGTTATCCCTGCGAAGACAACTCCACATGCAAGCACATAGGTAGTGCAAACAGAAAAATCAAACACCCTTGATGTATGATTAATGAATCCAGAATTCAAATGGAGATAGCTTGATAACAGTAAGAGTATATTAAATTCTCATACATAAAACAAGTCTGTTACAATATGCATTATGTTCTCTGAACCAGCAATGGAAGAATAACACCCTATATGCAGAGAGAAGGAGAAAACTATAGGACATAACCTTTCACTTGGAACCAATTCTCTTCAAAAATTTGCAGAAGAAGTAACCCCTACAAAATCAAACAACTTGAAATTTATACCATTGGTTACCTTGGAATCCTAAACCAGTAAGATGCAACAAGCTATGGGTAACTAGGGTTAAGATTTCAACTACCCAACCAATCAGAACCAATCAAGAATTTATTGCAGGGGCAAGAAACCAAGCAATCTCAGAGAAACAGATCAAAGATGATCTCCAATTATAATAATTCTCAGATCAGTATACAGGAGATCACAAATCTGCCAAGAGAACAAGTCAAATCAACCACCCTACAACATGCCTTGAGCCATTCCTTGTTCAATCCTTACATGGTACAGATCCCTACAAATGATCATCACACCCTAGACCACACTGCAACGATAAACAATTTACTTCTTACCAGTTCCAATCACTTCTGCATTGAAATTCAGTCCTTTCTATTGCTGGAAATCCTCAGAAAATTCAAATTCAAACTGCAATGGTTATTTCTTTGGCACCAGTGACACTTCAGCGGTCCTCGTTCAAATCTATGTCAACTTTAAGTCCTGACTATAGATCCTCCTATCTTCTCGAGTTCATGGCTTTAACTCATCCAGGCACCTCGGGTTACTTTCAGTGAACACACGACAAAGGAAAATCCCAGTCACGGAATGAAAGTCTAAACCCCAGTTAGATTCAGCAAACACATGACTGCATGTGTCAAAATAACCCCTTAAGTCATCTGGCGAACTGGTGACTAAAGACATTTCGCCAGTTCACAGAAATAATAGTGCTGCCACTAAAACATCACGCGAACCAGTGATAGGAAGAAGATTTGTCAGGCCGCCAAATATTTTATCCACACCGCCAAACCTCAGACCCCACCTGGGTTTGATTGATGCCACCTATCACATCACCATTCTCTGCAACCGTCGAGTCACCTGACACAGGACCCACCATCGAGAAAAGCCTTACCTTTTGGGAAGATTGGATAGTGGGCACATGATCGCAAGGGGAAAGAATATTCCATGTGATCACACACCGACCGTAGATCTTATCTACATTGTTACTTCGCTTAAGAAATATTGGGTCCACTTGCCATCCTGCCACCTCAGACCAATCGGAAGATGCCAAATCACCACCACTGATAGCGAGCCCACATCACCAAACCTGTTGGCACCCAATCGGACAGTGGGTGCATGATCACATGGGGAAAGAATATTCCATGTGATCACACGCCGACCGTAGATCTCATCTCTGACACTAGGCAATGAAAAGAACTAGGACCCATGAACCAACCGCCAAGCATTCAGCAAGTACGTGACTAACCACCCGCCAGGTCATTGAATGTTAGCCGATAACCATCAAACACTCAGAGATCACATGACTAATAGTCACTGAGTTGCTGAAGGTTAGGCACCTAACAGCCAAAAATAAGAGATTACGTGACAACACAGTCGTTAGGTCACCGAATAAGAGATGTAATCGCTAGGAGATCTGGAGAATCAGTGACACAACTAAGCAAGGACTGGGCCCCACCATCCATCGCACTTACATAGATAGGAAATGCCAGTCAAACAAAAAACTATGAGGTCGAAAACACACACAAGATTTTTGACACAGTGAAAGACCGAAAACACACAAGGTTTCTGACGCCAAAAGATAAGTGCAAAAAAGAAGGAAGCACAAGGTCGAAAATAATGAAGGGTTTCACATAGACCGAAAATATTGTGGATTTTCAGAAACACTATGGGTTTTCGACACTTAGATAGATTTTTGAAATTGTTTTCTGCAGACCTTAAAACTTGAACAACTTTCTGGATTTTTCGATTCAGCACATGTGATTTGGGCTAGAGCAAGGTGACACATTGAATAACACAGGGCTAAGGGCACTTCAAGAAAATTTGCAAGAAAAAAGGCCATTTCCATAAGATTTTGCTATGACTGGAAAATGGACTAACACGAGTCAGGTGGTTCTTGTTAGGGCAGGTAATGGGAAGAATGGGGTTTCATAAAAAATGGATCAAATGGGTCATCTTTTGTGTTACATGAGAAGCTAAGTTTTTAGTATTAGTTAATGGCTCTCCTTGCAAATTTTTTTCTCCCTCCCAATGAGTTCGTCAAGGGAATTCTCTCTCCCCATTCTTGTTCATTATTCTCGCTAAAGGCTTAAGATGATTAATACAACATAAGAAACAAGTGGGCCTCCTAGAAGGAATTGATCTTCATCACTCCTACTTATCTCTTTCTCATAATGTTTTTGTAGATGATTCATTGATGTTTGGAAAAGGTCATTTGAGGGAAGCTAGACAAACTAAGATCACCCTCGAGCAATATTGTGAGGCTTCTGGGAAAAAATTGTATCCAACCAAGTATAAGATTTGCTTCTTCAATCTGAGCAGAGATGTCAAGGTGGCAATTTAGAGGGTCTTTGGCTTCCTAGAGGCAGAAAATCCTTGTAATTATTTGGGTATTCCTTTTTTTCAAGGTGGAACTAAATCTGCTCATTGGGAAAAATTTATTCAAACAGTTAGAGATAGTATTGCGGCCTAGAAGGATAGGTGGTTGTCTCTGGAGGGTAGAATTATTCTTGTCAAATCATTTCTTAGCACAATTCCTAAGTATGTTATGTCTATTCTACTAGCTCCTAGAGGGGTTTTGGAAACATTGAAGAAGATCTTGAGATATCTCATTTGGAAAGGTAATTTGGATCAGAAAAATAGGATACGTCTTGTTTCTTTGGATAATATTTGTAAACCAAGGGGGGTGGTGGGGTGGTTGTTCGTAATGTGAATGAAAGGAATATTAGTCTAGAGGCTAAACTAGCATTAATGTATTATGAGAAGTCCTTGTTGATGTGGGAAAATATACTTGGGGTGAAGTACCTCGATGGGGACAAGGTGGAGAGGATATTCACAATAAGAAACTATCCCAAAGGTCTAGCCATGTGGAACTTTTTGATAATATCTAGGAAGGTATCTTACCCCACCTATCTTGGGTAATTAACATAGGGGAGAAGGCTTTGTTTTGGACAAATTCATGGAATGGTCTTGCTTTAGTGAGCTCGATTTGCTAGCTCTCTAGGACTAGAGAAGTTTTGGAGGTATGGTAGGGATCTAAGGTTAGAGATTACTTCAAAGTGGATGTGGTTGAGAGTGTCTCAAAGGTAGAATAGAAGGATTTGACAAGTGTTCCCATTTCAGAGGAGGAAAGGGATGTGTTAACTAAGATATTGTAATAGAACCTTTTTCATCTAAATAATGTGGGAGATACTTTACTTAAGACTGGGAATAATAATGGAAGATACTCAGTCAAAGATGGATATAGATCATTTCTATGTGGGAGATATGCATGGTACAGGAGGGAATATACTTTTTGTTGGCATGATGTAGTTTTCCCTAAAGCTAGGGAATTCTTGTGGCATGCATTGCAAAATGGAATCCTTACTAGTGATAGGCTTTAAAGGCTTCCTAGTGTTGTTTCCTATATGTTTTATGTGCTAGGATTGTGGAAGACACTAATCACTTGTAAAATTATGACTTTTCCCAGGAATGTTGGAAATGGATTGTTATTAAATTGGGTTAGGAGGGCCCTTTCCCATCTTCTTTGAGTCAAATAGTCTCTAGGTGTCCTCTGCTTCTTAAGGGATTCTTCTTTCTTTGGATATGTTGGATAATACCTTTTGTAGTGGTTTGGAATATATGTTGGGAATTTGATAAAGGATTTTAAGGAAGGAGAGTATGAAAGTGGACAACGTTTGTGTTTTCATTGAAAACTCCATTTCAGAATCTAATAATGCATACATGATGAGATCAAAATCTTTATCTAGGAGGTGGGTCAAGTGGGTCAAACTAATACAATATTTTGCTAAATTGAACTTCAACAATGCATCAAAGAGGAACCCAAGAAGTTCGGGCATTAGAGTTATGCTTAGAGATCATAGGGGACTATTTTAAAAGAATCCTACTCAAAATTTCTAGATGGATTGAGTAATTTGGTAGAGATAAGAGCATTATTGGAGGGTGTTAAGCTAGTCTTGTCTATGGGCATTAAAAGACTTTATATAAAAGGGACTCACAAATCATTACTTCAGCTCTGATGATGAGAAGATTGTAAGTTGAGAATCACAGTATGTGTTGGGGGAGGTATCAAGACTTTTGCAAAGATTCCAAGAATTTATAGTTAGGTATTGTTTTATAGAGGAAAACATGTTGGCGAATTGGTTGCCTAATTTGGGGGTTTAATTGAATCATGGATCATGTGCTCTAGATGGGGTAAGGTTAAAAGAGGTAGCTTTGTAATAGGGTATCCCGTCTAGCATGGTTGTGGAGATTGGCTACTAAGTTTTCTATTTTGATGATATTTTATATGGGATATTGACATGTTGACCTTTTGGTGAAATGACATGCTTCCCTAACCTTGATCATCAACCACAATAGGTTATGCATTAAATATTTTCTTGAGGAACTAATGGGTTTTGACATGACTCCCAAAATAATCATAGGGTTTTGAAAAGATCTCCAAACCTTCAAAAGCTACCACATAAGATTACAAAGGAAACACCTAGCTTAAAGACTATTAGGTTTAGACATGGAACCTAAAACTATTGTGGGGTTTTGCAAGGCTCCCCAAACCTATAAGGTAGGTTTTAATTTGGCTTGGACCAGAAAAAATAAATAAAAAAAGATTTACGATACAATACCTTTATCGAACATCTACAAATATCCAATGCAAATCCTCTCCACCTCAATATGAGATGATCCTACATAAATAGGATCACTAGAGAAGTGGAGAACCAAAATGGAGATAACAATAAAATACAACCACTTACTCAAGTAATCACAAAAAGGATCGGCTTGAAATAATCCCCCAATCACCACCTCTCTAGAGCCCAAATATACCTCCATAGGAAATATTGTCACCTCTATAAGATAAATGAGAGAAGGATACAAAGGAATGAAGAACCACAACCATATTGTAACCACATGTAAATTCCCTACCTCAATAGGAGTAGGTTCTACCTCCATAGGAACCTTGCAAGGTTTAAAACATTCATGAACAACTAAATCCCTTAGAAAAAAGAGAAGAATGAAGCACCAAAGAACCCATAAGGTCATACCAATCCCTCACACAAAAAACCCTAAACCAAAAATAAGGATCCGAGTTGGGCCCTTGAAACCTAACCATATTTTCTTGGCCAATTGATAGAAAATATCCTCTAAGAGCCACAAGAACCACATTAAGAAGAGAAAAATTGACCATTCTCCGAAAAAAAAAGATAACAAGATAAACACAAAATTAGAGCTATAGAAACACCCAAAAAAAATTGAGAGAGAGGGGCCTCCAAAAAAGAAACTGAGCATCAAATATTTGAAAAGACTCCACTCCTCCATTAAAATCTCCAAACTAGTTAGGACAACCCAACACCAAATTAACCTACTCAAATAGATCCAAGGACGGATTCAAACAAATAGCCTTCCTCCATTCATCAATCCCAAAGACTATAGAAACACAACCACGAGAGAGATCCACCTTCACCCAAATGAGGAGCTACCAGAGGAAAGAGAAAACTCTAAAAAACATAGACACCTCTATGGCTCCAACTGAAAAGGCCAAAATACAAGCCCAAACTCCAAAGCCCACCTAAATATAGCTTCACAAACCATAGAGGAAGGGACTAGGGGAGAGGACCAATGCACCCATCCAGACCCTGAAAACTTCCCAATCATAGAGCCTCTAAGCGCAAGGAACAAGATGGGATAGAGGGAAGATCACAAATAGGCGACGAGAAGGAAAGTACCTTAGATACAAGGCCCATATCCTTCCAAAATACATAGCAACCCCTATCTAGGATTAAAAATAAAATCCATGCAAAAGACCTCACAAAAGTAGAAGAGCTTGAAAAATAGGGCGACTGATCAAACAAAAACAACACCAAGCCCTCGCCCATGCATATAACATTAGTCCCCCAAAATAAATAAGGGGAAACCACACCAAAATAAAATAAAAGAGGAAGATTATCATCATCCTCATGTGATTCTCCATCCCACTCTAAATACTTAGAATTCCTATACATCACAACTCTCCTACTGTCACTCAACATTTCTGAAGGCATAAAAAAATCATGTCGTTAGTTGGAAAATATTTCTTGAACCTTAGTTGTAATCTCTACAAGAAAGGAGCCCCACTCTATTTCACCAAGGATCAAGATAAGAATTTTTTTTGCCATAGGATTAATATTTGTAAACTTAGGGTTAATTAATTTGATAGTGAGAAATGGGTTAGGGCCATCCTAAGGAGTCAAGGTAAGGTGTAAATAATAGAGGCAAAGAATAAGCCCTTGATGAAGGGGATAGCCACTAATCTTTTCACTTTTGACACAAACTAAGATAAAGAAGAGAAAATCTAGAATGAGAAATTAAATTTAACAAAATGGCATAAATTATTTAGCTTAGGGAAGAGGTGAGAATGGAACCTATTGAATTGACCTTCAAAGGTTATGAATTTGTTAAGTACCATAGTTATTAGTTGATAATATATTTGATTATTATTTTAATAATATTCATTGTAAGATTTTATGATTCTATTTAATTATTATGCATATCATATGATTTCAAAAATATTAAGAGGAGGCCAGTCAACAAAATAATGAGTTGGTTCTATTAGTAACAATGTGTTGTATCTCTTTTTTTCCTTTTTATCAATTTGGGGGAGATTTATTTCTCTTACCAAGCTAAATTGAGTTATTTTGAAATCATTGTCAAGAATGATATAGACCATTAGATTCTCATAAAATTGATCTCATTAACTCATACAATCTACAACTTATTAATGTGACTTCTCTATTATTTTAGTGTTGTAAGGATTAGTAATATTAATAAATATATAATAAATTTTGTTCTATCACAAGAATTAAGTTTCCATTCCTCAAATCTGTAGAAATTTCAACTTTATAGCTCTCAGTGAAAACTCTAATGTAAGAATAAAATGTAGAATTGAGATAAGATAATGATCTTTAAATACTTTGATTATGTAATAAGTTTTTTAAATTCATTTTACAAATAATGAAGATTAGATACATGCTTGAGCATTTCTAAGATGATTTCAAATGAATGAGGAAATTTTTTAACTACAAGAATAATGCACACTAATGGACCCAAAAAAAGTGTTGTATCATCTTATGAGTGCTAGTAAAATAGGTGTCCAAGCTAAAGAAAAAACACAAAAATCAATAAAAATATATAAACAAAATATTTGAATCCTTCAAAATATAATAAAAAATTATTTGACTCATATTTTGTTGTTTCTGGATTACGTTGATATTGTATTCCAAAAATATTGATACAAAAGACTCTCACCCAATAGAATAAAAAAATAGAACAAAATTGAGTAAATAGAATGCAAAAGCTAATTTCATTAAATAACATAACCATATATTTTAATTGTTCTATTTATTTGTCCTTGATGTGCTATTGTTATTATTATATTGTTTCCAGCTGGCATTTTTTATAAGCACATGCATTGTGTCGTGCAGAAGGACTTGCATTTTACTTGAGTTCTTTTGTTGACTCTTGGTTGGCACTTATGTTTCCATGTGTCTTTGAGGCATGGTGGACATGAAAATCTTTGTATTTGCATTAAGTTTTTTCTTCTCATTATTGTCAAAGCAGTTTTACATGAATATTTTTCCTTACCCTAACGAAGGGCACCACCATGGTTTTCTTTCTGAGAGGTTTTGATGTCACTGTGAGGCCTTTGCAGTTGTGGGTTTTGGATATGTTACTCTACTTTGTGAAAGGTGTTGGTTAATACCATTTTCATGGTATCATTGCTGTAGGTATTATCACTAGTTATGGATAAGTTTATTTTGTTATGTTATGGTTCTACGAGATGGTTTTGTCATCTTGAATTTGCTGGCTAATTCACTATGCTTTGATATGTTTCTTTGAGTTTGTGTGGTCTTCACTGTTCAACTAGATAGACTCAACAGTCATCTTCATGGGTCATTATGAGTATTTTTTCAAAGTCAACATGTATGCTTCTTTCAGCAAGTTCCTCACGTTTACAGAACAGTTGGTACTGGCAAACTGAAAGGATTTTTTATGTTGACCAGACAAGGTTTTTATATGTTTTATCTGAGGCATTTTTATGTGAATATGGTGTTTGAAAAACACTTCTAAAACAAGGTTTCAGAAAAAAGAAAGTCTACTTTTACTCCAGCATTATATTGGTCTATTATTTGGGAAAGAAACTTTGTGACTCATAAGTTTTCAGCAGCATTTTAATATGTTACAATCTCTGTTGTTCAGCAGCACTTGTGTTCTTTGAATATTTACTACGACATTTATATAAGTTGTGATTTCAGTTGATTACTTACAGTTCTGTTGTGTAATGGTTAAGTTGAGGGCAACTATTGTATTCAGTTCTTGAGCAAAGAAGTTTCTATTCATTCATAAAGAACTTTTCAGAAATTTTTTCTTATGAAGTCATTTAAAATAGTTCTATTCGGATTCAGTTTATGTGAACTATTTTTGTAAATAGTTACATTGTGTAATTACTCTTGGAATTCTTCTGAAAACATTCTATTTATTCTTCCTATTTAAAAAAGGAAGGTATGTATGTAATGCCTGAAAAAATCAAAGACTATTCTCTGATATGAATATTATTGAAAGCTTATCTTAAAATAGTTTGATATGTAAGGTGTATGCATTGCAATACATACAATTACATATACAAACTATATTGTTAAGAGAGTTATTTTGTGAAGAAGGTCGTGAAGGGCTATAGCCTAGGAAAGCAGTAGTAGCTGCTATTGTATGAAGAGGGTTATTGATCAATAAAAGTACAGGTTCAATAGGAGTGGTTTTTCTCCCTGTGAAAAAACCATAAGGTTTTGAGGGTTTCCGACTCGGCAAAAATTCTTGTCTTGTCTTGTGAGTTATTTCTATCATACTGCTTTATTCTCATAAGCTTATAAATCTGTCATTTTCAGAGGATTGTAGTTAGCAATTGTGGTTATCTTGATAAATTTTATATTGTTCTGATTTCCCCCCCCCCCCCTCTCAGAACTGTCACCACTTCCAACAAGTGGTATCAGAGCTAGGGTCCCTTTCTACCTATAGGGATTATCCAGGGATTCTTTGGAAGTAAAATGGCTCAAGCAGAGGGTACGTCTCTGAGCAGAGCTCCATTGTTTGATGGTAGTGATTATATTTTTTGGAGAATAAGAATGGAAGCCTTCATTAATTCTTTAGACATTAATATGTGGGAAGTAGTTGAAAATAAATATCCTATTCCTAATGCTATTCCTATAGATCCAGTTTAAAAAACCAAATATGAATTTGATAAGAGAGAAAAATTTTCTATTCTTTGTGGTCTTAAAAAAAATATTTTTGTTAAAGTTATGTAGTGTAAATCTGCAAATGATATTTGGGATAAGTTAGAAACTATTTATCAAGGAGATGAGAAAGTAAAGGAATCAAAATTGATAACATTAAAAACTCAGTTTGATAATTTGAAGATGAATGAGGAGGAAAGTATAGCTGCTTATTTTTTACGTGTTGATGAAGTAGTTAATGCAAGAAAAGTCTTAGGAGAGACTATTGAAGAAAATGATATTATTTCAAAGGTAGTTAGAACAGTTCTACCTAAATTTGAAACTAAGATCTCTACCTTAGAAGAAAATAAATTTTTTTTCTAAAATGACCTTACATCAACTACAAGGAACTTTAACTACATATGAAATGAGAATCAACAATCAAGCTGCTTCTACATCAAAAGAAATGACCTTTAAGGCTAAGAAAATAGATGAAAGTGATATTGATTTAACTAGTGCCCTAGAAGCATTATTAGTCAGGAAAATGAGGAAGAAGTATCAAGGAAAACCTAAATGTTTTAGTTGTGGTCAACTAGGACATTTTGCTGCAAAATGTCCTTATGTTGATCAAGATAACAATGATGAGAAAACTAAAATTTTTCCTAGAAGGAAACCTTGGAATCAGAATTAGAGGTTCAAGAACTTCAAAAAGAAAAGTTTGCTGTCAAAAGAGGATTCTAGTGAAGAATCAAGTAATTTTGAAGAAGAAGGAGAAGTATCATTCATGGCTAAAATTATCAATGTTTCTAATTTTGAAACTAGAAAATCAGAATCTTCATCTGATTCAGATGGAGATATTGATCTTGAAAAAGAACTTCTTTGTTCTTTGCAAGAACTTAAGAAGCAAAAGAAATTGATATTAGATTTTGAATAAGAAAATAGAATGTTGAAAACTGATTTAGAAATAGCAAATCAGCTTATAGAAGATCAAAAACAATCTCTTGTTGAAAAAGACAAGAAACTTGTTCTGTTAAAAAGTCAGATTGAACAAGCTGGATTAAATGACAAAAGAAACACTTCAACTCAAAGTATGAGTTATTTCAAAGGTTATTGTTTTAACTGCAATCTTTTTGGTCATAAAGCATTCAACTATAAGATGAACAAATAAAAGTATGGTTTTAAGAATCTAATCAGATGTTTTAAATGTTTTCATTATGGACACTTTGCTAATTAGTGTAAGCTTTAGTTAAAATATAAACAAGTATGGAAACCCATTGAAAAATCTTTGATCATTGAAACAACTATGTTTTCCCATAAACCAACTACTTGGGTTTTGGATAGCAGTTGCTCTCATTATATGACAGGCAACAAAAGCAAGTTGAAGGTTCTAGAAGATTTTGATGGTGGATTTGTTCGATTTGGAGATAACTTAGGTGCTTATATCACTGGTCATGGTACAATAGTTCTTAATACAGATACACCTATTCATGATGTTTATTATGTAGAAGGACTAAAACATAATCTTCTGAGCGTTAGTCAAATTTGTGATAGTGGTTATTCAATTTCCTTTAATACTAAAGGATGTTCTATCAAAAGTAAGAACAAAGTTATTGCTAATGGACTAAGAACAGGAGGAAATCTGTATAACCTAATTGATTCTACTGTAAAGGAGTCTTCACTGATTAATAATTGCCTTGTAAGTCAAGTAGGAGAGAATTGGTTATGGCATAAGCGACTGGGTCACCTAAATTTTGATAATCTTGCTAGAATCAGCAAAAATAAAAAGGTTAGAGGTTTACCTCTAATTAGCAAACCTGATAAAATTTGTGAAGAATGTGTTCAAGGTAAACAAACCAGAATGTCTTTCAAAACTAAGGAGTACTAATCTATGTGGTCCTACTAAAACTCCATCCCTAAATGGTGAAAGATATTTCATGTTATTTGTAGATGATTATTCAAGGATGGTCTGGGTAACCTTCTTGAAACATAAATCTGAAGCATTTTCATGCTTCAAAATATTCAGGAAAATGGTTGAATGAGAAACTGATCTTAAGTTAAAGTGCTTACGATCTGACAGAGGTGGAGAATTCACCTCTCAAGAATTCATAGAGTATTGTGAGAAACATGGTATTAAGAGGCAATTTTCAACTGCTCGTACACCACAACAAAATGGTGTTGTTGAAAGGAAAAATAGGATAGTTAAGGAAATGGCTAGAACTATGTTGAATGAAGTAGAATTGCCTAATAAATTTTGGAAAGAAGCTGTTCATAGAGCTATGCATATTCTTAACAGGGATCAAATCAGAGTAAGAACAACATATACTCCTTATGAACTTTGGTATGGAAAAATTGCTAATGTTAAGAATTTTAAAATTTTTGGTTGTAAGTGTTTCATTAAGAAGGACAATGACTTGTTAGACAGTTTTAATTCTAGGTCTGATGAAGGTACTTTTCTATGGTAGTCTACACAAAGCAAAGATTTTAAATGTTATAATACAAGGTTGAATAAAGTCATTGAAGCAATTAATGTGATTTTTGATGAAAGCTCCTTATTATACAATAACAATGAAAGTTGTGTTGACGAAGAATCTCTAAAGAGAAAAGAACATGTGCCTTGTGAACATCAAAAGACTGATATTGATAATCAAGAACATTCCGATCATACTGATCAAGAACATTGTTCAAATTCTCAAGAATCAAAAATTCCTTTGAAAACTCCTTCTAGAATCATAGCAAAAAGGCATCTTGAATCTCAAGTCATTGGGTCTGTAGAGGGAGGAATTCTAACTAGAAGAAAAGCCAAACTGGATGAACATGTTCATATTGCAGAACATTTGTGTCTATTATCAGACTTTGAGCCAAAAATTGTGACTGAATCCTTGTCTGAACCTTGCTGGATGAATGTTATGACAGATGAAATAAACCAGATTGAGAAAATTCAGACATGGGAACATTTTCCTAGACCAGATAACAAGAATGTTATAGGTGGGAAATGGATTTTTAGAAATAAACTAAATGAAGATGGAAAAGTAATAAGGAATAAAGCTAGATTTGTGTGTAAAGGTTATGCTCAACAGGAAGGTATTGATTTTGGTGAGACTTTTGCACCAGTTGCAAGATTAGAATCTATTAGAATCTTTCTTGCATATGCTAGTTACAAAAAATTCACTGTTTATCAAATGGATGTTAAAACTATTTTTTTAAATGGATATCTTGATGAAGAAGTTTATATGGAACAACCACAAGGATTTAAGTCATTAGATAAACCTGATTATGTATATCATCTTAAAAAGGCATTATATGGCTTAAAACTGTATGCACCCAAAAATGGTCGCCTAGACTTTGAGCCCCATTTATTTGATTTATCAATCCTGAATCATTTTTATCAATAATCAATATTTTCAACATTATTAATTTCTTGATCAAGTCTTAATTTTGATCATATATTGGATTTTTATGCTTAGGCTAACCATTTATCCTAAGTCTTTATTTAATTAAAAGGAATATTTCCTCCCCTTTTGATTAAATAAAAAGCCCCACTTTTCCTCTTATCCTAAGTTGCACAAATAAAACATTATTCTTATTTCACGAAAAGGAAAAGAGTACTTTTTGTCTCACATGAGGCTCAAAAGTCAACGCTTCACTCTCATTGGAGGATACTTGTGCACATGGATTGCTCCTCTTTCAACCTCCACCGCTGATTAAGACTTTTGCCTCTTAATCTCAATGGTCCATTCCTTTGCATTTCTTATAAAAGGAAAGCTCTCTCCTCCATTTTCAGATCATGTTTTGAATACTAATGTTATGCTGCAGGTTTTCTAGGTCATTTGGAGCTTTCTTTGAAGACACTCTTGCATCCAAGATTTTTGTTGTTGCATTTCATTTAGTTTCATATTTGCTTCCATAGTTGCATGATAATGGCATTCTTAGTGTAGATTTCCTTTTATGCAATAGATTAATCTCACATAGTCTAAATAGGAAGGATTTGTAACACTTGTTCTTTCCTTTTCATAGAATACTTTGCATATTTGCATCCTCATTTTAGTTGCATTGCATTGCATTTTCATAGTGATTCTTGAGGATATTGGCACTCTTGCCCTTGTCCTCACTTGAATCTCTCATTGTGTGGTTGACTAGCAAGGTCACAAGCTTGTAGCTCTAGCTGAGAGCAAATACTTCATAGTCCCTTGCAACTCCATGCATAGAGAGCTATGAGCCGCTTTGTGAGGCCTCATTCTTGAGCAACCTTGCATGTAATGGTTCATAGAAGTGCACCATTTTAGTGTGTACAAAAACAAGCTCCTCGAGCTTGGTATTCCAAACTTGATAAGCATCTTACTGCAAATGGTTTTACACAAGGAAGTGCAGACAACACTTTATATATTAAAAATGTTAATGGAGATATCCTAGCTATGGAAGTCTATGTTGATATTATTTTTGGATCAACTAATGATGCATTGTCAAAGCATTTTTCTAATATCATGGCATCAAAATTTGAGATGTCTCTTTTAGGTGAACTAACATTTTTTCTTGGTCTACAAGTAACTCAGCTTAAGTATGGTTTATTCTTGTCTCAATCAAAATATGCAAAAGAAATGTTAAAGAAATTTAATATGGCAAATTGTAAACTTGTTAGCACACCTATGGAAATAGGGCACAAACTTATAAAAGATGATGATTCTCCTTCAGTAGATCAAACATATTACAGGTCTATGATTGGTAATCTATTATATCTTACTACATCCATACCAGATTTGATGCAAGCTATTTGTCTTGTGTCCTGATTTCAGTCTACTCCAAAACAATCTCACCTTAATGTTGTTCTTCGGATTTTTAAGTACATTCAAGGTACTCTTGATTTTGGTTTATGGTATCCTCATACTGATGACTTCACTTTACTTGGTTATACTGATTTAGATTGGGGTGGCTCAGATGACAAAAAGAGCACCAGTGGTGCTGCATTTTTCTTAGGTCCTTGTTTGGTTACCTGGCATAGTAAGAAACAGGACTGTGTCACTTTGTCTACTTGTGAGTCTGAGTATGTTGCTACCACTACTTGTTGTATTCAGTTGATTTGGATGACATATTAGTTATTTGATCTTGGTATTCAAATTCCTAAACCCATTTCTATCATGTGTGATAATATGAGTGCTATTCAGTTCAGTAAAAATCTTGTTATGCTCTCCCACACCAAACATGTGGCTATTAACCTTCATTTTTTGTGTGATCATGTGCTTGCAAATGAGTTTTAGTTGCTTTATGTCCCTACTCAAGCACAAGTGGCAGATATTTTTACTAAAGCTCTTCCCTAAGCTTCTTTTGAACAACTCCACACTCAGTTGGGTGTTGTTTCTCTTTCTCTGCTACACTAAGTTTTTCCCTTCTGGGGGAGTTTGCAAGAAGTTGTTGCTTCCTCTTCACTGTCTTTTTACTCTTTTCTAGCAGTATTTTGTGTCCTTGATGAAAAATGGGGGAGAAGTTCTTATTTGTATATCAAAGTTTCTCCGTGTTTCCATTCAGTGTTGATTGGTTGGTTCAATTAGCTCCATGATGATTGGTTGGTTCAGTGATGATTGATTGGTTTTGTTGGCTCTATTTTGATTGGTTCTGTTGGCTCTGTTTCAGTTCAGTGATGATTGATTGGTTCATTTGGCTCTGTTTCTCAGTATATTATTTTTTAGTCTCTGCTTGGATCAGTCATAGTGATTATAGATTGTAGGTTTTTCTATGACAGTAACAGTGTTGGAGACATGCTTACAGGTTGCAAGTTTTTCTATGATAGTAACAGTGTTGGAGACATGCTTACAGGTTTTTCTATGACACTTTATTAGTGGTTGCCAATTCCTCATACAACTCTAATAGGTTTTATGGCATTTCATTGTTTTCCTTTATCTATCATACTTCTTTTAATATAAATGAATGCTTATGTTATCATATATACAAGTTAGTATCAGTTTCTAATTTTTATATACCTACTTGTTTATGTGATCATATTAAACATTCATTTATATTTGATCATATGATATATGAGAGAATACAATGTTTTTGCCTCAAGGACAAATGGGGGAGATTGTTGTATTTATTTGTCCTTGATGTGCTATTGTTATTATTATATTGTTTACAACTGGCATTTTTGATAAGCACGTGTATTGTGCCGTGCGGAAGGACTTGCATTTTACTTGAGCTATTTTGTTGAATCTTGGTTGGCACTTATGTTTCCATGTGTCTTTGAGGCATGGTGGACGTGAAACTCTTTGTATTTTCATTAATTTTTTTCTTCTCATTATTTTCAAAGCAATTTTACACAAGTATTTTTCCTTATCCTAACGAAGGGTGCTGCCATGGTTTTCTTTCTGAGAGGTTTTGATGTCACTATGAGGCCTTTGCAGTTGTGGGTTTTGGATATGTTACTCTTATCTGTGAAAGGTATTGGTTAATACCATTTTCATGGTATCATTGTTGCAGGTATTATCACTGGTTATGGATAAGTTTATTTTGTTATGTTATGGTTCTGCGAGATGGTTTTGTCATCTTGAATTTGGTGGCTAATTCACTATGCTTTGATATGTTTCTTTGAGTTTGTGTGATCTTCACTGTTCAACTGGATACACTCAATAGTCATCTTCATGGGTCAGTATGAGTATTTTTTCACATTCAATAGGTATGCTTCTTTCAGCAAGTTCCTCACGTTTACAGAACACTTGGTATTGGCAAAATGAAAGGATTTTTTATGTTGACAAGACAAGGTTTTTATATGTTTTATCTGAGGCATTTTTATGTGAATACGGTGTTTGATAAACACTTCTAAAACAAGGTTTCAGGAAAAAGAAAGTCTACTTTTACTCCAGCATTGTATTGGTCTGTTATTTGGGAAAGAAACTTTGTGACTCATAAGTTTTCAGCAGCATTTTAATATGTTGCAATCTCTGTTGTTCAGGAGCACTTGTGTTCTTTGAATATTTACTATGACATTTTTATAAGTTGTGATTTTAGTTGATTAGTTACAGTTCAGTTGTGTAACGGTTAAGTTGAGGGCAACTGTTGCATTCGGTTCTTGAGCAAAGAAGTCTTTGTTCTTTCATAAAGAACTTTTGAGAAATTTTTTCTTATGAAGTTATTCAAACTAGTTCTATCTGGATTTAGTTTATGTGAACTATTTTTGGAAATAGTTACGTTGTGTAGCTACTCTTGGAATTCTTCTGAAAACATTCTATGTATTCTTCCTATTTAAAAAAGGAAGGTATGTATGTAATGCCTAAAAAAATAAGCGACTGTTCTCTGATATGAATATCATTGAAAGCTTATCTTAAAATAGTTTGATATGTAAGGTGTATGCATTGCAATACATATAGTTACATATACAAACTATATTGTTAAGAGAGTTATTTTGTGAAGAAGGTAGTGAAGGGTTATAGCTTAGGAAAGCAGCAGTAGCTGCTATTATATGAAGAGGGTTATTGCTCAATAAAAGTACATGTTCAATAGGAGTGGTTTTTCTCCTTGTGACAAAACCATAAGGTTTTGAGGGTTTCCCACTAAGAAAAAATTCATGTCTTGTCTTGTGAGTTATTTCTTTCATACTGACAATAGCAGTAGCTGCTATTGTATGAAGAGGGTTATTGCTCAATAAAAGTACATGTTCAATAGGAGTGGTTTTTCTCCTTGTGACAAAACCGTAAGGTTTTGAGGGTTTCCCACTCAGAAAAAATTTGTGTCTTGTCTTGTGAGTTATTTCTTTCATACTGCTTTATTCTCATAAGCTTATAAATCAGTCATTTTCAGAGGATTGTAGTTAGCAACTCTGGTTATCTTGATAAATTTTATATTGTTCTGATTCACCCCCCCCTCTCAGAACTGTCACCACTTCCAACATTCCTACCATAACACATAATTCTCATATTGAAATAAATTATGTTTTTTAAGTTCCTTGTTATTTCTTGGAAGATATAAAGAACTTTGTCA
Source organism: Chamaecyparis obtusa (assembly GCA_027943335.1). NCBI lineage: Eukaryota > Viridiplantae > Streptophyta > Pinopsida > Cupressales > Cupressaceae > Chamaecyparis > Chamaecyparis obtusa. Next base: position 27,466 of record BSBK01013397.1, read on the forward strand.
TTGGAAAATATTCATATTATTTAAATATATATGTTTCTTTGATAGCAAGATTTTGAAGGAAGGCAATTTTGGCTACATTCTATGTGACTCTGTCTACAGTCCCATTAGTTTCTCGCCTCACTTGGTAGTCTGTAAATTGAATAACTATGCTTTATTCATAATAACCAACATTCCTTTCTTCCCAGGTAAATCCCTATTGCTAGTATCTATCCCCTACAAGGGGTAAGCTTCATTTTCTACTTATCTATTGCTTGTTTTGATTTTTTATGTTTCAGATTCGTAAACTATTAATTTTAATTTTCCTAATACTAATTGAGACTCATGAATTGCACTTTGGGAAGTTTCCATGTCCATATTCATAAGAAAATTCCCAATTTAACTCCACTCACATCCCAAAGAATGGACCCAAGTCCACCCTCCCCCCCAACTCATCAAAAAGGACTTTAGTGTCCAAAGGAAGAAAATATTTTTACTTTTTAATTCTTTTAATATTAGGGCTTTCCAAATCCTTTAAAAGCATGTATCCCTCCTCCTCTATGCAATAGGTTTGGTTTGTACCATGGGTTTTGGTTTACTAAATTTTGACTTGTTTAAGTGACTTATCTAAAATAACACTAATAAATAATTTCTATTGGAACAACTATTCTAAATTTAGATATACCATCTAGACAAGTTGAAGCTTGTCATGTTTTGTTTAAGCTTATCTCATTCATATAACCCATTTCTTGTCAAACTTTAATTATTTTTATGTATGCATGTAAGATGCGCTATTTTATCTAGCGATTAATGAATGGTATTTTAGTGTGATATGTTTAATTTATTTTATGAAATATTCTCATTAAAAGTAATGGGTTTATGATAAATTTAAATAAAAGTAGTGAGTTTGTGGTAAATTCGAATAATTTACCACATATATTTGAATGAATTTAAGTATGTGATGTTTTTAAGACAACAAACACCTAATTTAAAAAAGTTTAACAATTTATAAAAGGATGCAAATGCTGAGAGATAATAAGAAACCTCACTTTTGGTATTTGTGAACACACACACACACACAAGTGTGTGTATATTAATTTACATGTATATATGTGTGTCTATGTGTATATCTGTGTGTGTAATTTATTAATAATATTTTTTTTTTTCATCAAATTAAAATTTATAATTTATATTGAGTGCAGTTAAACAAGTTATGACTACAAGTTAAGAGAGACAACACAATGCAATATGAATAGTTTATAAAACAAAAGAGATTTTAAAATATATATTTACTTTCAAGAATGAGTATAGATAATTCTATTAATTAAATACATTTGTAGACTAGGTTTACGTGTGTGGCATTGAAAGGGGCAAAAAAAATTCTCATGTAATATTAAAAATTATTTAGTTTGTTATTCTTTAGATTGCCATTTTCACGCATTATAGTTTATGTTTGATTTGGTGTTTTGACTCTTGTTTTAGCTCCCTCCTCTTCTAATGACTTATCCTAGTTTAGATTTTCAACACTTTCCTTTTCTATTGCATTTTTCTTTTTAAATAATCTTATTTCATCTATTTCACTCCTAAGTGTTATCCCCTTTACATGCATGGCCAATCCCTTATAACATTTTTTTTTAATCAAATCAATTAATGTGATTCTATCACCTATGCTATATAAAAACTTACGTCTTCCTAACTTGAAACCACACATTCTTGAGATAATTACAAGGTAAGAAAAACTACCATTATCTTGTGGCTTTTGTTCCTAATTTTACATAGAAAATTGGACCTCCTTAGAATTAAGGAGAAATTCTTAACAATTGAGTTCGGTGTCTAACTTTTTTTTTACCATTTAAAATGAAAACTTTGAATATAAATAATTATTTATGATGCTTATTCTCTTAATATTTATTAATTATTAATTATTAATTATTAATTTTACCTTTAACGATGGTGAAATAGTTAAAACCTCCGAACATTTTTATTCTTCACACGTTATTACGAGTGTTTGTTATTTTTTTCATGCTTAACTCATATAATTTTATGAGAGAGAGAAGGTGTTTTTTTTCCGTCGAAATAAAAGAAGCCGGCCTGGACAATAGGCAAAACTTAAAAATACATATGTTCGCACAACATCGAGATCTGTCCAAGATAACAAGGTGGATAGAAAGTCAAAAGAGGGTTTATGGAAGGAGAAGGTAACCATTGGTTTCAACGCTAAGCAATCATCGTTACTGCTTGAAGTTTGTTGAAAAGAGCAAGAAATTTCCAGGAGGGCAGCTTGGTTGCGAAGTGATAGGAAATATCGAATTCCCCCTTTTTTTACGCAGAGAAGGAATTCGATATTCACGCTTTTCTAGATTATATCCAATTATCTCTGGTTTTCCCCCAAAAGATGGAAGGCTTTGATTATATCGGACACAGACCTTATAACATTATTATCTATCTGGGCATCGGCAGGCCTGTGAAAAGACAATTTTTTTTTTGTATATTCTGATTTTGACGTATATTCTGATTCTTAATTTAATTATTAAGTCTCAAAAATTGTCATGTCAGAGACCATTTTGATGGCCTATATAACAATTTCCGCGAGACCAATTATCATTCAGTCATGATAGGATCCCTTGTTCGCATAGACTGTTTAGTGTCGTGAAAGTCGTTTGAAGCATTCTTTCGTTCATTCTGTCAGAATTGAATAGGGATGGCCAACATCCATACGTTACAGGCGATAAGATTCCTTTTCTTCTTGCCTATTACTTTTTCTGCTTTCCGTTACGTGTTAGATGCCGGAGCCCTTAGTTGTGGTTTCCCTCCACAATCGGATATCCACCTGTCCGGAGATGCTTCTATTGTCAAGGACTTCATACAGCTTACCATGAGCGATGTCAACGTCAGCATGCAATTCAGCATGGGCTGGGCATATTCTTCCAAGATTATTCCTTTATGGGATGATTGTAACCCTTCTCGAGCAGTTGCAAGTTTTTCTACGTATTTCCAATTCGTAATTACAAGATTCGATAATCTCAGTGGAGACGGACTCGCATTTTTCCTCGTACCAGCGGACTCTCAATTCTCCGATGGTGGATGCGGCGAATGGCTTGGCCTCTCTAAAAACAATCGGTTTGTTGCTGTGGAGTTCGACAAATTCCCTAATGATTACGATCCTGATGGTAATCATGTTGGAATCAATGTAAACAGCACTAAATCCAAGAAAACATTTTCAGTAAAAGATGGTTTCCTCAATAACGGGAAAAAATGGGACGCGTGGGTGGATTACAATGGTACAGTAGCTGAGCTTCAAGTGTTCCTTGCACCGAACCCTGACGGTACTAGTCCATCTAAACCGGAAAGCCCTGTATTGCAGTATCATATAGATCTCAGCCAGTACCTTCCCCCCTTCGTCATGATTGGTATTTCGGCGTCCACGGGGGTTGCAACAGAGCTTCACGCTCTGCATGCATGGAGATTTTCATCTCAGAATTCAGCGGACAATTCGAATCAAAGCTCTAGCCATTCTATTCTGAAAAACATTGGTTTTATTATTGGTATTATTTTTGCTAGTATTGTCGTTCTTATTATCATTTTCTTTGTATCCAAGCGCTGTATAAGAAGCGCTAGAAGAGGTGAGAGAGAGGAGACCGATGATGAGCTAGACAAACGGCTTGCCAACGCTGTTCAGTCTGCGCGCAAGTTTTCTTATGAAGATATCCGCGACGCTACTAACAACTTCAGTGCAGATGAAGAGATTGGAGAAGGCGGCTTCGGGAGAGTGTATAGAGGCACTCTGCCCAGCACAAATCAAGTTGTGGCTGTGAAAAGGATACATGCAAATTCCGCTCAGGGGAAGAAAGAGTACGAGGCAGAAGTTATTGTAAACGGCAGCCTTTCACATCCAAATGTTGTCAAGCTTTTGGGATGGTTCCATAAGAAGGATGATAGGTTTCTCGTCTACGAATTTCTCCACAACACAAGCCTCGACAAATATATTTTTGGGAACCCGCAGTGTCGTCTAGATTGGGATCAAAGATACAGAATAGCCTGTGAGATAGCGTCTGCTCTCTTTTATCTTCACCAACAATGCCCAAAGAGTGTTGTACATAGAGACATCAAGGCGGGAAACGTGATGTTAGACTCAAATTTTACCGCCAAGGTGGGGGATTTCGGTCTAGCTAGAGAGCTGAAGGCTGGAAAGGAAGAGTATACCACTCTTCCAGCTGGTACAAATGGGTATATGGATCCCGAGACACTCAGAAAATTAAAAGCCAGTCGAGAATCAGATGTGTACAGCTTTGGAGCTCTCGCTCTTGCAATCGCCTGTGGAAGGCCGCCGTTTGACAAGAGCTTAACTCAACATAATTTCAGTTTGGTAAAATGGGTTTGGCATTTGAAGGCAGACCAGAGAATAATAGACGCGGCCGATAAGAAACTTGATGGAAATTTTAATTGTGGACAAATGGAGAGGCTGATATTGGTGGGCTTGTCGTGTTGTCTCCACGATCCAGAAGATCGACCGAAGATGGAAAGAGTAGTGGATGTGTTGGAAATGAAAGCTGAATTGCCTCCTCTTCCTGAAACTCTCTATGGCGACCCTGTTACACTTGTAGTTGGCTCATGGTCGACAGAGAATTCCAATGGAAGTAACACCGGGGTAGCCTCATCTTCTTCCTATCTATTGTAGCAAATATTTCATTTGTTGGTAGCCTTGTGGGTACCCAGTCAATGTCTATACTAGGAATAGAATTGTATATTTTGATTTTGTATAAATGGTTGAGATTTAAGAATGTATAATTTCGTTCCATAATTATATATATTATTGATATATATGTTAAATACATTTCTTATATATATTATTTTAATTATCTTATAATGAAAAATGCTATTTTAATTTCTTAAGAGTTATTTTATATTATGCTTAAAATTAATTGATTATTTAAAATTTATTTCTTCATTCAAACTATTAACTACAATTATTAAATTTAAAGATTAAATTAATTTCTTTTTGATGCGTAGAAAAATTTGTGAGTGCATGATAACGATTATTTGAAATTGTATTGTTAAAAGAGAATTCCGATGAGAGTACCACAAGAGTGGCGTTATCTTCTTCCCATGTATTGTTTAGAATGATGAAGGCTTATGACCGAGTCAAGTGGTTCTTGTTAAGGCAGGTAATGGGAAGAATGGGGTTTCATAAAAAATGGATCAAATGGGTCATCTTTTGTGTTACATGAGAAGCTAAGTTTTCAGTATTAGTTAATGGCTCTCCTTGCGGATTTTTTTTTTCCTCCCAGGGAGTTCGTTAAGGGAATTCTCCCTCCCCATTCTTGTTCATTATTCTAGCTAAAGGCTTAAGACGATTAATACAACATAAGAAACACGTGGGCCTCCTAGAAGGAATTGATCTTCATCACTCCTACTTATCTCTTTCTCATAATGTATTTGCTGATGATTCATTGATGTTTGGAAAAGGCTTTTGAGGGAAGCTAGACAAATTAAGATCACCCTTGAGCAATATTGTGAGGCTTCTAGGAAAAAAATGTATCCAGCTAAGTATAAGATTTGCTTCTTCAATCTTAGCAGAGATGTCAAGGTGGCAATTCAGAGGGTCTTTGGCTTCCTAGAGGTGGAAAATCCTTGTAAGTATTTGTGTATTCCTTTTTTTCAAGGTGGAACCAAATATGCTAATTGGGAAAATGTTATTCAAACAGGTAGAGATAGTATTGCGGCCTAGAAGGCTAGGTGGTTGTCTCTAGCGGGTAGAATTATTCTTGTCAAATCATTTCTCAGCACAATTCCTAATTATGTTATGTCTATTCTACTTTCTCTTAGAGGGGTTTTGGAAACATTGAAGAAGATCTTGAGATATCTCATTTGGAAACAATGAAAACTTTACTGGTGATTATTTGCCATTTGGCGAATATCGCATGTCAACAACCTATGATTTGGTTAATATATTGCACATATGGGGTTGACCCTATCGCGCCACATTTATTAAAATTGGGTCCAATACCTGGGCCCATCGCCCATCAATTTATTTCATTTTATCTATTTCTTTCACATTATTGTGAATGGCATATAATTTTTGGGCACAACATATTTTAAACATTGGCCTATAATTTTATAGCGGCCCCAAATGGATGGCCAATATTCACGAATAGTTATATATATATATATATATATATATATATATATATATATATATATATATATATATATATATATATATATATATATATATATATATATATATATATATATATATATATATATATATATATATATATATATATATATATATATATATATATATATATATATATATATATATATATATATATATATATATATATATATATATATATATATATATATAGGCGGCCCTAAATTTGCTTTCCATTTTGCCGATGTGTGTGTCAAATCAATGTATTTTCACTAATTTTATTAATCATACCAAGGTATTGGATGACGTAGAATCACCTCAAAAATAATACAAGACATGTTATAATTATGTGGGTTTCACCAAATATTTGTAGACCTAATACCTCATGTTGAATTCACCAAAAAAGGATTAGTATAAATACATTCATATATGAGTGTTATTGTACACAATTTGATTTAGTTGAATTTGATCGATAACAAAGTTCAGAGTCTTGAGTCTTGACTACATTGGTGAGTCGTGACTACAATTGAATTTGAGGCAAAGTTAAGTGATTATTATTCTACAACTATGTAAATTTAAGTTTATTCTTATTTAGTGGGGACTGGTTAGTGAACTATGGTGACCAAGGAGACCTCAAATATGATTTAAGGGTCAATGAATCATATTTATATATATTATAGTTCTATTTTCACTTCTTCAATAAGTAAATATTTTTTTTCCCTAGTAGGCTAGTAGCCTTTATTTCATTGAAGAATCGAGATGTCAAAAGGGAATAAGGGTAAGGCTCTCACATATGGGGAGAGCCAAGAAAGGCCAGCAAAATGTAGAACCTTATCATCGTATTTTGATCATGGTGTTAGAAATATTTGTGGCCAAAATCGGGAAGCTACTTCATCACAAGAAAATTTTCAAGATTCACACCTTGAACCTACACATCATATTGAAGAAGTTAGCAAACTTGATATCTCAAATCACAATGAACTTGAAGAAGATTTACAGTTAAATACCCAGAGTAGCCATAATGATATAATCAAGTTGGATGAGACCGAGAATATCAGAGAAGATTATAGTGAAGGGAAGAAGGAAAGAAAATACAATTCAAAGAATGATATAGAATTAACAAAATATCAGATGTGGGATCTGTCGAGGAATTTTTAATTAGGATGGGTGTCAAAGTATTCATTCATTGAACCAATTGATAATCCAATTGAAGGTGAGCCTTTAGTAGAATATAGATGTAAGATTTGTAGGTCAAGATAAATAAGAAGGAAAAGAGGTTGCAGCTAAAAATTGACATCATAGAGAAGCATATGGGTAAAGTTGATGAAAAGAAAACCATAGATGGAGTTAAAAAATTAGAGATAAGATGGAATATAAAGGAGGAATCTCAGCATGTTAGGAATGCAAAATTATATGAATTTCAACATAATATAAAGACGAAGCCTGGTGAAGTTAAGGGCTCTATTGAAGCTTGTTTTGGAAAAGCATTGGAAGTAGAACTAATGGAAAAAGTTGTTCAATTAAGTGTTGTGTTAAATATTTTGAGCAGAGAGCTTCCTATGATAGACTACCCATCATGTGTGCTTTATTACACTCTCTGAAAGTTCATAACTATCCTAGCAGTAACTGATCAGTAAATAGTGGATAGGAATGGGAAAGTTGTCTTGCCGAGGTTGAAAAGGAGGATCTAAAGGTAAAAATTAAAGAGTCAAATTTTATTGCATTTTCTTTAGACGAGGTTACAGTAGTAGACAATACTTCCTAGGTATGCATGCATGTTTAAACTGTACACAATTTTGTTTTCCAACCTCATCCATTAATTGTTGCTTAAATGAAGGATAATGTGACAGCAGAAAATTTATTTCAAGTAGTAAAGAGTTCTCTAATTATTGAATATGGAGGTATAAATGACATGACAATTGCCAAAAAGCTTGTGTGTTTTGGAGCGGATGGGGCTTCAGTAATGCAAGGCCTTAGAGGAGGTCTTTGCACAAGGATACAATCTTCTTGTGCACCCTATGTTACTCACATTCACTGCATGGTCCACATAATGAGTCTATCTTTTGGAGTTATCAGCAAGCATGTTCCATTACAAAAAAATAAAGTTTTAATCCATGAGCTCTACTAATACTTCTATCAAATTTCAAAATGATTGAGGGAATTTCAACACTTTCCCGAAGGACTAACCGATGGGAACAAGCTTCTTAAGGATTATGATACCAGATGGATCTCTTTGGATGGACCAACACATCAAGTTTTTTTAGAATGTCAATCGTTGCCTGGTCTAATAAACTCAAGTCGTGATGAAGTAGGGCAACTGAAATTTCCTATGCTGTTGTGAATGTTAAGTAATGTAGAGACACTCTTAACATTAGTAGGTCTTCTCCCCATGCTTGAGGAAATAAGAAATTTAATGGAAAAGGCCCAACAAAGAGCTATGTATATTGCAAAATATATTGCACTGCATGAATTGACATGCATGACGCTTGATAACCAATATCGATCATGTGATGATGTACATTTTTCCAGCAGGCCAAAAATCATAGATTTGGACAATCCTAATAAATTTTTAAAAATTAGTGCAAATGGGGAGTTATGTGCAGAAGTTCATGAAGTTGAGATACCAATGCACTACTTTGCCAGGATCGATTCTAAAGAACTAGGAAAGAACCCTAGGAAGCGAGTGTCAAGTATTAAAAGGGGAGACTTTACCAAGATCGTTGAGTTTATAATAGCTTTTGTGAAGAACATTGCTTATGATCTTTCTGCACAGATTAGAGAAAGATTCCCTCGAGTCCAACTACTTGAATCTATGGCTATTATGTTTCCTTGATATTGGAGATTGAACATATTGAAAGATTTTCAAACTAAGCTACTAACTTTTATAGATCATTTTTGCACAATCAAAGAGTTAAATGGAGTAACTCTAAATGGAATTTTAGATGAATCTCATTTGAGAGAGAAATCAGGTCATTTTTCACTGACAATGCTAGAACAATATAATATAATGTAGAATCCTCTTGAAGATGGATCGGTAACACGGCTTTGGAAAAATCTAGCTAAGATAGAAATGTTGATTGATTAAATATCAGAGTTTTTCAAGCTTTCTAATTTATGTCTGACTATGATATTTAGGTCAGTGGAGGATGAGAGAGTTCTTAGTTCTTTAGGATTCCTAAAGTCAAAGCTAATAAATAAATTAGACAAGAATTTGGAAAATTTCTTGAGGCTCTATACATCTAGGTATGAAGTCAATACTTTTCCTTACGAAAGGGAAATGAAATTATGGAGGAAGAAATGTCAGAGAATAGGGTTGGGCAACATTTCAAACCAAAGTGGGAGTGCCAGAGATAGTGATGTCATTGACTCATGTACTGGTACTGGTACTGCTAACGGTGAATATCAGTTAAGTGAAGCTATGCAGAGTGAAGAAAACATATCGAAGAACCAAGGAAGCTATGAAGTTTATGGTGATGAATCCAAGGATCCCAATAATGATATGACGTGAAAACTTGAACGGTTATAGAAGTAGCAAGTCCTAGGTATTTATTAAACTTTTTCCTGAAGTCTATTGCCAGTTTCTATATCTCATCATCAATCATGCATAATAGCATATTACAATGTCAAAAACATGAATGTGGTTGATAATGTCATCAAGATTAAATTCCACAATTAATAATGGTTTTCATTTGCATTATTTAGCTGATATGGTATAATTCTTGTAGATTTTTCATTTTTCATTTTTTTAACATAGCAATTCATATGTTACAATTCTTAGAAATATTGATTCTCATTAATTTAATTACAAATATAATACAATTTAATAATTTATTCATTAATATTAGTAAGAACACAACTTTATGATTATGTTTACAAAAGTCAATGACTCAATACCCATTGGCACATTGCCCAATTTCAATTTCATTACCCTAAGCCAATGACCTTGAATTCCCTTTTATAGAAACAAGGGAACAACAACAACTTCAGGTCAATTTTCCTAATCTGAAGTCTCAAAATAAAAATTAGTAAGACAACTACAAGTCTACAACATCTCTACAATTATACATTTTTGTATTTGACAGGCTGTTTTAGTAAATTAGCATTGGCAAAAGCATCTACATAATTGATCCTATTCAAAAAATAATGTACAAACTTGTTACTTTAAACTACATTTAAGCAATTAGAAAATGATAAAGAGATGATTGAAACTAAAAGTACTTTCACATACTATGATTGATGAGATCAAGATGATTCTATCATTTTTTTTAGTATGCTCCATTCTTCATCGGTTGGAAGGTCAATATTTGTCATGTTATAGTAATTGACCTGCAACCTCGTTAGCCATCCATACTTTGAAGAGTGAGTTGAAAGAAATATCCTTCTCATACTGCATTCAAATTTATCAATATTTTGATGTAGTTTGTAATGTCTTCAGGAGTTCTATCCTGAGGAAGCTTGCCTAAATCAAACGTCATTGTGTCCTCCAAATTTTTTTTGTAAGCTTCTCTTCCAACAAAATTCATTGATGAGTAATTAGGACCAGGACTCAGAAAACCAAGAGTTATCAATTTGGTTGTTTTATTATAATTCAACTTGGTGACCTTTGTCCCGAATAAGGCAGGAGTTTCCTCTACTTCTATTAGTTTCAAACATTTTTGAAAGACATAGTTCACCTTTATTGATGCACCAATATGGTCCTGAATTCCCTTGCTTGTCAAATGCCTATCACTAGTTGTGTTGATTTCTTATAAAATTTGCTTTACAGTATTCTGTCTCTGACAATTTTTTTTGTTCTTCTCAATGTGCTCTTCAAGCTTCCCAAAAACATCTCTAAGACTTTCATTCAGTTCAAACCAATCACACAACCTATCAACAGACACCTTTATTTCCCCTAGAAGTATTTTTTTATTTTCTCAACTGTATTATTTACTAGGTCATTCAAGATGTTTTCATAATTTTTAATTGTATTATTTACCTTCTTTAGGTCTTCTCTCATTTTTGAGAACTGATGTTCACTATGTTTTTTTATTTTCTCTGCTTTGTCTTCGCACTATTTTGTTTTTACCCTCAGATTCTCCAACTCTTTATTTAAGTTATTGTTTTCATATCTCACATTCTCCATGCTTTTTGATAAACTTAATGAAGAGACATTTTCATCCTCAAGTTCTTTTTCGCTCTGGTCCAATTTTTCCCTCAGAGTTTTCAGTTCTGCATCCATATGTTCTTGCTGTCTAATTGCTTCTTCAAAGGATGATTTTTTTTTATCCTTTTCTCTAATTCTTTGCACCTATTTTCTATTGCTTTCTCTTTTGCCTTTTCATTTTCTATATCTTCCTTTAACTTATCTATTATGCCCTGAAGCTTTCCTTTGTCTCTCTCCAACTTCATCATTGAATTGTAGACCACTTGGTTGGTCATTTTTGACAAATTTATATTGTCCACATTTTTTATTTTGGATAAATCCATTTGGAGGGTGCTAACTTGAGATTGAGATGGATCTAACTGACTCTCTAGTGAATTGTTATCCCTAGCTGGAGGCATAACAACCATGAAATCCATAATATATTTCTTTGGGGCATATGTGGGAAATAACCTCTTGGATGTAGGTTCTACATCACGAGCTGCAGCAACTGCTTCCATCTTCAATGTCTTAGTATTTTGTCTATTCCTATTATTTGATTGTACAAAGTTAGTTACAAAACCATTGTAATAAAAATCAAGGTTTTCTGACATAATTAAACATTTGAATGGTGAAATAGCACTTGCATTGATGTAAGAGCTTCCACCTATGTTTCCTATGGCTCTCCTAATTCCACCATGAGAATTATCAACACCCTGACCCTTTACAAAAGGATTTTTTGGACTGTTCTGAGGGTTTTATCTTGAAGGTGTGGCAATTGTTGGACTCATAGTCACCATTACCATTGTTATACTACTACTTGTCATAACCTTTTTCTTCTTTACACTACCTTGATCTATGGGATCCATTGATCCCATGTCCACTAGTTGTACCCATGATATCCATATCTATGGGAGTGGTAATTGATTCAGATTGAATCTGAGTGCTTGGAACATGTGGAACTGGATTTGAAGTTGGAACAAATGAAATTGATTGAGTAGTATTATTTGTTGATTAATATAATTATTGAACTCCAAGGCCTAGTTTCTAACCATATTTTGGTGGAGCTAGTGGGTCAGGTCAAGACCAAGGCCCTTGTCCACTAGGACCTAGACCACCCTAGCCTGGGTAACCCATTTTTTCTACAATATCTACCCCTTCGGTATATTTATCTTTTGTGGACTCATCAACTAATTGAATATACATTAATGGATGTGGGATTCATAAAATCCTACTCATACTCATTATCTAGATGATCATCATCACCGTGATATGCTTTAGCTAGATGCTCCTTATTCAACAATTCACTAAACATTTTATCCTCTTCCAGGTCATAAATATCTGTAGAGGTCTTTAGCTTATCGAGATTCTTCCTCATTTCCCAAAAATTAGAAATTTTGGTTCGAGTCCAATTACCATCCATACAATCATCCATTAGGTCTTTTGGAACATATTTTGTAGATGGTTGAGCATCTTTCCAATAGAAATTGTATGATGTCATGGCCTACACTTTTCCTTTTTGTTTGTGCAATGCCATAATTTGTGATGATAATTCTTGTATTGAAATATTATTTTCATCAACATATTTCTCCATCTCTTTTTTAACCTCATCCTAGGATTCCATGTTTTTAAATTTTTCTATCAATGGCATACTCTCATGTTGACATTTTCTTGCAGAGTTCCCATTCTCTCTACTTGCTTTGTTCCAATTATGTTGAGTGGGTCATACTGCTAGGGAAAAAGTCATCAATACAAACTATGAAAAATCATGGATTTGAAAAAAACTTTACCTGCATTAAAATAAATTCCTCCTAAAATAATGTATGATTCGCCAAGATTTTACACTTTTTCCTAAGAGTGGGTTTATTAAAGTTATCCCTATTTGGAAAGGTCATTTGGATGAGAAAAATAGGATACCTCTTGTTTCTTTGGATAATATTTGTAAAGACAAGGGGGGTGGTGGGCCAGTTCTTTGCAATGTGCATAAAAGGAACATTAGTCTAGGGTCTAAACTAGCATGGATATATTATGAGAAGTCCTTGCTAATGTGGGAAAAGATACTTGGGGTAAAGTACCTTGATGGGGACAAGGTGGAGGGGATATTCACAATAAGAAACTATCCCAAAGGTTTGGCAATGTGGAACTTTATGATAAGATCTAGGGAGCTTATCTTACCCCACCTATCTTGGATGACTAATGTAGGGGAGAAGGCTTTGTTTTGTACAGATTTATGGAATGGTCTTTCTTTACTGATCTCAATCTGCCCACTGTCTAGGACCAGAGAGGTTTTGGGGGTAAGGTAGGGATCTAAGGTTGGAGATTATTTTAAAGTGGATGTGGTTGACAGTGTCTCAGAGGTAGAATAGAAGTATGTGACAAGTGTTCCCATTACAGAGGAGGAAAGGGACGTCTTAACTAAGATGTTGCAATAAGAACTTTTTCATATCAATAATGTGGGAGATACTCTAATTAAGACTGGGAATAACAATGAAAGATACTCATTCAAAGATAGATATAGATCATTTTTGTGTGGGAGACATTAGGGGTATAAGAGGGAATATACTTTTTGTTGGCACGATGCAGTGTTCCCTAAAGTCAGGGAATTCTTGTGGATTGAATTGCAAAATAGAATCCTTACTATTGATAGGCTTTAAAGGCTTGGTAGTGTTGTTTCCTATGTATTTTATGTGGTAGGATTATGGAATACACTAATCACTTGTTGAATTATGACTTTGCCCAAGAATGTTGGAAATAGATTGTTATTAAATTGGGTTAGGATGGCCCTTTCCCATCTTCTTTGAGTCAAATAGTCTTTGGGTGGCCTCTGCTTCTTAAGGGGTTCTTTTTTTGGATATGATGGATAATGCCTTTTGTAGTTGTTTGGAATATATGCTAGGAATGTAATAAAGGATCTTTAGGAAGAAGAGTATGGAAGTGGACAATGTTTATGTTCTCATTGAAAACTCCATTTCAGAATCTAGTAATGCATACATGATGAGATCAAAATCTTGGTCCAGGAGGTGGGTCAAGTGGTTCAAACTAATATAATGTATTGCTAAATTGAACTTCAACGGTGCATCAAAGAGGAACCCAAGAAGTTTGGGCATTAGAGTTATGCTTAGAGATCATAGGGGAACTATTTTAAAATAATCCTACTAAAAAGTTCTAGATGGATCGAGTGATTTAGTAGAGGAAAGAGAATTATTGGAGGGTGTTGAGCTAGCCTTGTCTATGGGCATTGCAATACTTTATATATAAGGGGCTCACAAATCATTACTTTAGCTCTGATGATGAGAAGATTGTGAGTTGGGAATTGCAGTATGTGTTGGGGGAGGTATCAAGACATTTGCAAAGATTCTAAGAATTTATAGTTAGGTATTGTTTTATAGAGGAAAATATGTTGGTCAATTGGTTGCCTAATTTGGGGGTTCAATTGGATCATGGATCATGTGCTCTGGATGGGGTAAGGTTAAAAGAGGTAGCTTTGCAATAGGACATCATGTCTAGTTGGTTGTGGAGATTGGCTACTAAGTTTTGTATTTTGATGATATTTATATTAGACATTGACATGTGAATCTTTTGGTGCAATGACATGCTTCCCTAACCTTGATCGTCAAACCACGATAGGCTACAAATTAAATATTTATCTAAGGAACTAAAGGGTTTTGACATGGCTCCAAAAATATCATAGGGTTTTGAAAGGATCTCTAAACCTTCAAAGGATACCACATAAGATTACAAAGGAAGCATCTAGCTTAAAGACCATTAGGTTTAAAGATGAAACCTAAAACTATTGTGGGGTTTTTCAAAGCTCCCTAAATCTACAAGGTGGGTTTCGACTTGGCTCAGGCTAGAATAAAAATGATTTAATATACCATACCTTTATCAAACATCTGCAAATATCTAATGAAAATCCTCTCCACCTCAATATGAGAGGATCCTACCTAAATAGGATCACTAGAGAAGGGGATAACCAAAATGGAGATAACAATGAAATACAACCACTTACTCGAGTAGTCACAAAAAGGAGGGCCTTAAAATAATCCCCCAATCACCACCTCTCTAGAGCCCAAATATATCTCTGTAGGAAATATTGTCACCTCTATAATACAAATGAGAGAAGGATACAAAGGAATGAAGAACCACAACCATATTATAACCACATACAAATTCCCTACCTCAATAGGAGTAGGTTCCACCTCCATAGGAACCTTGCAAGGTTTAAACCATTCATGAACAAATAAATCCCTTATAAGAAAGAAAAGAATGAAACACCAGAGAACCCATAAGGTCATACAAATTCCTCACACAAAAAACCCTAAACCAAAAATAAGGATCCAAGCTGGACCCTTGAAAACTAACCGCATTTTCTTGGCCAATTGATAGAAAATATCCTCTAAGAGCCACAAGAACCACATTGAGAAGAGAAAAATTGACCATTCTCTAATGAAAAAAGAGAACAAGATAAACACAAAAGTAAAGCTATAGAAACACAAAAAACAAATTGAGAGAGAGGGGCGTCCAAAAAATAAATTGAGTATCAAACATTTGATAAGACTCCACTCCTCCATAAAAAGCTCCTGACTAGTTAGGACCACCCAACATGAAATCACCCTACTCAAATAGATCCAAAGAGGGCTTCAAATAAATACCCTTCCTCCAGTAATCAATCCCAAAGACTCCATAAACTTGACCATGAGTGAGATCCACCTTCACCCAAATGAGAAACCACCAGACGAAAGAGATGACTCTAGAAAACATAGACACTGCTATGGCTCCAAATGAAAAGACCAAAACACAAACCCAAACTCCAAACATGACCCAGATATAGCTATACAAACCATAGAGGAAGGAAATAGGGGAGAGGACCAAGACACCCATCCAGACCCCTAAAACTTCATAAACACGGAGCCTCTAAGCGCAAGGAACAAGTTAGGATAGAGGATAGATCACAAACATGAGATGGTCCAAGGAAAGTACCTTAGATACAAGGCCCATATCATTCCAATATACATAGCAACTCATGTCTAGGACTAAAATAAAAAATCCAAAAAGAGCTCACAAAAAGTAGAAGAGCTTGTAAAATAGGACGATTGATCCAATAAAAATGACACCAAGCCCTCCTCCATGCATACACCATTAATGACCCAAAATAAATAAGGAAAAACTACACCAAAATAAAATAAAAGAGGAAGATCATCTTTATCCTCATGCGATTCTCCATCCCACTCTAAATACTCATAATTCCTATGCTTTACCACTCTCCCACACGCACTCACCATTTCTCGAGGCATAAAAAAAATCATGTCATTATTTGGAAAATGTTTCTTGAATCTTAGTTGTAATCTCTACAAGCTAGGGGCCCCACTCTATTTCACCAAGGATCAAGATAAGAAACTCTCCACTAAGAATCATAGTAGAGAGATACTATAGGTAGTACTAGAAAGAAGGTCCACCATTTTATCTCATCCAAGAAGGTAACCTTCTTGGGAGGAAAACCCATAGCAACATCAAAAGAAGTCCCATAATTACCTTTGAGTATCACTTGAATACTTTCCTCCCTTTTCCTATGCTTAGCCTTCTTCTCTTCTAGCTCCCTGTATAAAGTGTTAAGAGAAAGAGTTGTATTTTTAATCATCTTCTTTTTGTAAGAAACTACACCCAAAATTTTCTTGTTAAGTTGAGATTGGTTGGACTTCAAATTTTCTAGAGAATTAACCATCTCATTCATATCCTCCTTAATCAAAGTCCAGGCCTTAAGATCTTTAATTTGTTCATCCATTATTTCTCAATTATTGACCTTTTTGGAAAAATAATTGAGAACACCCCATATGCTCTCATCCCCCTTGCCATGGGTCCAATCACTTGGCATGTTGTCTACATATATAGTAGCTTCTAGTGCATATATCTTCTTTTTGGCTATACGAAGTTGTATATTGACCCATTTAGTGGCTCCATTCTACCTATTATAGAAAATGCATAGTTCATCCACCTCTCTCCTGATAGTATCTAGATCACAATGATCCTTAAAAGAGTCATTCTTTTCTATCATGGGGGGGCGGGGGGGACTAATGTTTTAGGGACTGATAAGATTTCCTAGGTAACCATTAGGAGACAAAATAAGGGAATTAGGGTTAATAGATTGGGTGGGAATAATACCATCATAAGATCTTCTGGAGTCCAATCTGAATCAATCGATGAAGAGGAAGAGGTGTCCTTTCACTGAGCTTTCCTTAGGGAAAACACAAGTGGAACCTGAGAGATAGGGAATTTTTTTCCATAGGACAACTATGGGTAAACTTAGGGTTATTTAATTTGATAGTGAGAAATGGGTTAGGGTCATCCTGAGGAGTCAAGGCAAGGTGTAAATCATAGAGGTGAAGAATAAGCCTTTGATGAAGGGGACAACCACCTTTCTTTTCACTTTGGACACAAACTGAGATAAAGAAGAGAAAATCTAGAATGAGAAATTAAATTTAACATCATGGCATAAATTATTTAGCACAGGGAAGAGGTGAGAATGGAACCTAATTAATCTACCTTCCAAGGTTATGAATTTTATGAGTACCATAGTTATTCATTGATAATAGATTGGATTATTATTTTTATAATATTCAATGTAAGATTTTATGATTCTATTTAATTATTATGCAGATCATATAATTTCAAAAATATTAAGTGGAGGCTAGTCAATAAAATAATGTGTTAGCTCTTTTCCTTGCAGGACCAAGCTTGAGACAAATAGTTGGGCTTCAAACACAGGCTAGGCACTCAAACTTGACAAGGCAAACAAACCAATTGATGAGGAAAAAGAGAAATCCTCCTTCTTCTTTGAGCTCCACATTCACTCAGGTGGGTATTGCCTTATCTACACACTCATACAATTTGTGTCACACTACAAGCCTGCAGGTAACTGACTGTTGAATGATTTTCAAACTCTTCTAGGTATCCTATACCTCAATGAAGCCAATATCTCATACAATAGCCCTGCTTGCATGGAGTGAGTATGAAAACCAGAGACCTATCCTAACAACAATAAAGAGAAAGGGTGCGGAAAAAATGAAATAATTTTTTAAAATGACTAAAAGGTCCCCTGAGATGCCCTAAGTCCCTGATAGACCAGTGCCTTGTCCATTGGGCCACAGAGTCAAATACCCTACTGCAAGAGACAACTATGGAACAAGAACACAATATACCCAATGTGTTGATGCCTGACATCAATCACACATCATGACCAAGCCTTAACTTAACACCCACCTATGCATTCAAGCATGTTATTATCCATTCAAAGGATTTTAACCCTCTCCTTAGAAGAGACCTACAAATCAGACAATACATTGACCAGCATCCACTGGAAGACAAGCATGAAACATCTTTGACACCTCAACTCATACATGCATAAACACTAGCCCTGAACTAGTTACCTCTACGAAGATAACTCCACTTGCAAACACATAGGCAATACAAGCAGACAAATTGAGCATCCTTAATGCATGATTAATGAATTCAAAGCTCAAATGGAGATAGTTTGATGACAATAAGAATAAATTGAGTCCTCATACATAAGACAAATCTTCTACGGTATGCATTATATTCCCTGAACCAACAATGGAAATAGAACACCCTATATGCAGAGAGAATAGGAAATATGCAGAGTAGAAACTTTCACTAGAACTGACCAATTTTAGAACCCTCTCTAAGTCAAAATTTTGACTACATATACCCCTAGCTGTCTTGGAATTCTCAGAGAGAATGCAACAAGCTACGGATAGCTAGGGCATAGGGTACAACAACTAAACCAATTGGAAATGGTCACAAAAAGTATTGTAGGGGTAGGAAATACAAGCAACCTAGAGAAAGAGATCTCAAATAGATCTTACAATTATGACAATCAGTACAAAACACCAGGCAGAACCATGAAAACCAATACAAATCAGCCACCTGCAAACAGCCTGTCGAGCACAAAATAGTCCCTCATATGGCACAAAAGTCTCCATGCAATCAAGTAACAGGCCTCTGGACCACCTTGCAATCACCAAACCAATCCAATTAGACTACTAAAACATTTAAGACCAGTCCTTCCTATCGTAAAAAAAAAACTCACTACAAGTTTGAATTTGAATTCCAACAGTCACTTCCTCTCTTGGCACCTGTAGAGAAACAACGGCACACATTCAAACCCCAACCAACTTTATATCCTCACCGTTAATCTCTTTATCTTTCCCAGGCTCAGAAACCTGACCACAATCTTTAGTCGCACAACCGCATGGTCGCAAACCTCACCGCCACAGAAATCGGCCAACAAATTATGCTCGGTCTCATGATCGCATAACCTAGAAATAGGTTATGTGAACATGTGACAACCCATGAACACTATGCCCTGGCTCTGCAAACAATCTGCGAAGCCACAGACCTAAGCCCACCTGCCATGTGTCACACCACTATTCGCTCGGTCATCGCAAACATGGACCCCACATATTTGACAAACTGGTGACCAAATAACCTCCGCCAGTTCGTGAAATGCTTTGCATCCTTCGCTAAAAATCTAGTGACTCCATGATCGATGTTCGCGCAATCGCCAGACAAACAAGCAAATCACCGAATCTTTACGTGAACCCACGACAAGAAGCAAACTTATCAGCACCGCCACCTTTTATTAGGACTGCCAAACACTAGAATCCAACTGGGCCCGCCCGAAGCCACATGTCACCAAACCATTCACTGATCCACACCTGGTCACACTAACACAGGACCCACCTTCCACAAGCCTTTGAAAAGAATGGCTGACGTAAGATCTCATGGCTCTGACAAATCCCATGAGAACTTATGCTAGCCGTAGGATCCATCCTCTCGACAGACCCCACTGACAACAGCCCCACACCTAACTCTGGAACTGCGATGCCACCTCAACACCTACTGACCAAAAGAAGACTGCCACTGCAACCACCATGAAAACCGTCATCGAAACCTGCCACGGCACAACTCTACAACCGTGAACAAGGACACGTGTCAGCTCACTGCATGATCACATAGCTAAAGAATGGACTATGTGATCATGTGATAGCCAACCAAAGGTTGCCACATCACCATCCCTACCAACGAGCCCACAATGAACAATCCATAGGCACTAAATCGGATGGTGGGCGCATGATCGCATGGCCAAGGAATACTCCATGCTATCATACACCGACCATAGATCTTTGATCATCAACATGAGCCCCACTGAGACACCACCACATCATCACATGGACCAATAGGAAGATGCCACATCACCACCCACCAGCCAATTAGGAATGCCCATGTGCTGGAAACACCAGCCCCACCAACTAACTACCAAGCATTCAGCGATTACGTGACTAACTGTTCACCATGTCACTGGATGCTAGCCACTTAACCGCCAGAATTAAGAGATTGCATGACTGAAGAGAAATAGACTGCCTACCAGGTCACTGAATGCTAAGGGGATAACCGCTAGAAACCAACAAATGGGAGATAACCACAAGTCACCAAGTCACAGAATGGAGACATAACCGCCGGCCAAGATGAACAACAAGAAGAACCGGGACCACGTGGACAGCTGGCATGCGGTTGCATGATCGCATGTCAAAAGAGTTTGACATGTAGCCATGTGATGACCAATCAGAGAAAAGCCCTTGAAAACCCAAGCCCACCATCATCACACCTGCACAGTTAGAGAAAACACCAGCAAACAGGGAACTAGTGCAAGGTCAAAAACACACAATGTTTTCAACATGAAGAAAGACCGAAAACATAGAGAGTTTTTGACGCCAAAGGATAAGTGCACACAAATAGGAAGCACAGGGGGTCGAAAACAACACATAGGTCGAAAACATCATGGACTTTTTGAAAACACTGTGGGTTTTCAACACTATGGCAGATTTTAAAGAATGCTTCCCGCGGACATTAGAATTTCCAAATCTTTCAGGGTTTGGCAATTTAGCACATGCAAATTGGACAGGAGCAAGGTGACACACTAAAGAACATAGGGCCGAGGGCACTTCAAGAGAATTTGTAAGAAAATAGGCCATTTGAAAGGATTTTTTGCAATGACAGAAAATGGGCCTAACAGTGGCTCTGTCTGGGGACGATGGGTAACTTGTGCCCATGTGAGAATTTAGGATTTTTGGGAGAGAAGACCACTAACTGGACAAAAAAGGTAGGGACCACAAAGAAATGCAAGGAACAAGCGAGGAAAGAAACACACAGCAGGAAAGGGAAAGAATATTTACAAAGTGTACATTTTATACAGAAATATGCAACAACAAACAAGAGTTAGTTCTTGCCTCTATCAAAAACTTGATTTTCATTTCTTCCTCCATGAGGAACACCAGACATTTTTTTTTCATTTGTCTCCATAGGCCTATCAACATGTTCAACCAGCAAATCAGGAAGAACAAAGAAGCTTTCTTCATAGTGCATGTAAAAACTTTTGGCACTCTCTCCATCTTGCTCACTATGAAAGTATGACTCAGCATGCCAATGGTCAGCACCTCTATACTAAAATTGATCTTCACCTACTGACATATGCATGCTATCAATTGAAAATACAAAAGCCTCATACTCTGCCTACAAAAGGCCACATCTAGATCCTTTCTTTGCATTTCCACAGGTCTAACCAGCTGGACCTCAAAAGAATGGTCAGATTGATACCCATAGATGGAGAATGAACACCCTGAATCAACTGGATTTGAAACCTCCATATGCTCCTCAAACAAAGGATTGACAACTCCATGCAATACACCTTGTTTAACATCATGACAAAAAATGGGCAGAGAGTCAAATTCTTCACTATATAAAGGATTGGAGAACACTTTAAAATCAGCACCCATCTCAGCCTTATGGAGACTCACAACACATGAAGAAAAATCAGAGCCACATGAAGACAAACAGTCATCATCCTGAATTATTTTTTCTTTATCTTCATACCCTGAGGATGAATCATCCTTAGCATCTTCACTATCCAAAGAATGTTCACTTCCATCATCACTTTCCTCTTCCCATGTTGCATCTAACTCATATGAAGACACCACACCCTCACTGTCTTCATCACTCTCAACATCAGCACTTAAGAACATGACCCTAAGTGCATCCTCAAGCTCAAGGATACCATCATTGAGTATCCAATCCCTGACACATATGTAATGCTCTTCCCACAAGGCATCTGACCAACTGGTTGACTCAGGAAAATAGAGCTCCAAGAATAAACCAATGAACTTAGATTCAAAAAACTCAACATCCTCAGGAAGCTCATCATACACCTTATAAAATTTATCATAAAATAGGGATATGGATAGATCCTTTCTATTTCTCACATTTAGCCTTACCAATGTCATATAATCTCTAAGGATGTCCTATTCAAGGAAAGCCATTTCCTCACTCAACTTATCCATTAAACTTACTGCAATACTTCAATAAGATTTTGCCAAACTGCAACTAAAAACTTGAAGTATGCTAACCTCTAATCACACCTTACTCCTTTCTTTGTGCTTGACCACTTAATAAGGAGACATTTAAAACTTGAAAAATACCTAGAAAATCTGCAGCAATAAGACCTTTAGCTAGAAGGCAGGGTAGATCTAGAGCTCACCTATAGCTCCATCAGGTAACTTTATCATGCAGAGCCGCCACCTCCTTGAGAGGAAAAAATTTGCACTGACTTGTATATTTTCCAACCAACCAAAACTTCACCAGGTAACATGCACTGCTTATCAGGAAACACACTGATCAAATAGAGACAATCAGAGTCGCCACTCAACACGCAATGATAAGATTTAGCAAGTGCTTGTTTGTATATCAGACTCTTTTCTAGACTCTCCCCAGTAGAGTCACCATCTTGTTGGCTCTTTTCCTTGCAAGACCAAGCTTGAAACAAATAGCTGGGCTTCAAACACAGGCTAGGCACTCAAACTTGACAAGGAAAATAAACCAATTGATGAGGACAAAGAGAAATCCTCCTTCTTCTTTGAGCTCCAAATTCACTCAAGCGGGTATTGCCTTGTTTTCACACTCATACAATTTGTGTCACACTACAGGCCTACAGGTAACTGACTGTGGAATGATTTTCAAACTCTTCTAGGTATCCTGTACCTCAATGAAGCCAATATCTCATGCAATAGCCCTGCTTGCATGGAGTGAGTATGAAAACCAGAGACCTATCCTAACAACATTAAAGGGAAAGGGTGGGGCAGAAATGAAATAATTTTTTAAAATGACTGAAAGGTCCCCTGAGATGCCTTAAGTCCCTGATAGACTAGTGCCTTGTCCATTGGCCCACAGAGTCAAATACCCTACTGCAAGAGACAGCTATGAAATAAGAACATAATATACCCAATGTGTTGATGCCTGACATCAATCACACACCATGACCAAGCCTTAACTTAACACCCACCTATGCATTCAAGCATGTTATTATCCATTCAAAGGATTTTAATCCTCCCCTTAGAAGAGACCTACAAATTAGACAATACATTGACCAACATCCACTGGAAGACAAGCATGAAACATTTTTGACACCTCAGCTCATACATGCATAAACACTAGCCCTGAACCAGTTACCTTTGTGAAGATAACTCCACTTGCAAACACATAGGCAATAAGGGCAGACAAATCAAACATCCTTAATGCATGATTAATGAATTCAAAGCTCAAATGGAGATAGCTTGATTACAGTAAGAATAAATTGAGTCCTCATACATAAGACAAATCTATTGTGGTATGCATTATATTCACTGAACCAACAATGAAAATAGAACACCCTATATGCAGAGAGAAGGGGAAATCTACAAAGCAGAAACTTTCACTAGAACTGACCAAATTCAGAACCCTGTCTAAGTCAAAAATTTGACTACATATACCCCTAACAGTCTTAGAATTCTCAGAGAGAATGCAACAAGCTACGAACAGCTAGGGCATAGGGTACAATAGCTAAACCAATTGGAAACGGTCACAAAAATTATTGCAGGGGCAAGAAATACAAGCAGCCTGGAGAAAGAGATCTCAAACAGATCTTACAATTATGACAATCAGTACAAAACAACAGGCAGAACCATGAAAACCAATACAAATTGGCCACATGCAAACAGCCTGTCGAGCACAAAATTATCCCTCATAAGGCACAAAAGTCTCCATGCAATCAAGTAATAGGCCTCTGGACCACCTTGTAATCACCAAACCAATCCACTTAGACCGCTAAAACATTTAAGACTAGTCCTTCCTGTCGCAGAAAAAAAACTCACTGCAAGTTTGAATTTGAATTCCAATAGTCACTTCCTCTCTTGGCGCCTGTAGAGAAACAACGGCCCACATTCAAACCATGACCAACTTTATATCCCCGCCGTCGATCTCTTTATCTTTCTCGGGCTTGGCAACCTAACCACAATCTTTAGTCATGCAACCGCAGGGTCGCAAACCTCACCGCCACAGAAATCAGCCAACAAATTATGCTCGGTCACATGATCGCATAACCCAGAAATGGGTTATGTGAACATGCGACAACTTGTGAACACTATGCCCCAGCCCCACAAACAATCTACCAAGCCACAGACCTGGGCCCACCTGCCATGTGTCACACCACCATTCCTTGGTCACCGCAAACACGGACCCCACATATCTAGCGAACTAGCGACCAAAGAACCTCCACCAGTTCATGAAATGCTTTGCATCCTTCGCTAAAAATCTAGTGACTCCATGACCGTTGTTCGTGCAATCGCTAGAAAAATAAGCAACTCACCAAATCTTTACGTGAACCCGCGACAAGAAGCAAACTTATCGGCACCACCACCTTTTATCAAGACTGCCAAACACTAGACTCCAACCAGGCCTACCCAAAGCCACATGTCACCAAACCATTCACTGATCCACGCCCGATCACACTGACATAGGACCCACCTTCCATAAGCCTTTGAAAAGAATGGCTGGCGTAAGATCTCATGGCTCTGAAAAATCCCATGAGAACTTACGCTAGCCGTAGGATCCATCCTCATGACAGACCCCAGTGATAATGGCCCCACACCTAACTCTGCAACTGCGATGTCACCTCAGCGCCTGCCGGCCAAAAGAAGACTACCACCGCAACCGCCATGGAAACCATCACTAAAACTTGCCACGACACAACTCTACAACCGTGAATAAGGACACATGTTAGCCAGCCGCATGATCGCATAGCCAAAGAATGGGATATGTGATCATGCGACAGCCAACCAAAGGCTGCCACATCACCATCCCTGCCAACGGGCCCACAGTGAACAATCCATTGGCACTAAATCAGACGGTGGGCGCATGTTCGCATGGCCAAGGAATATTCCATGTGATCATACGTCGACCGTAGATCTTTGATCATCAACATGAGCCCCGCTGAGACACCGTGACATCATCACATGGACCAACAGGAAGATGCCACATCACCACCCGTTGGCCAATCAGGAACACCCATGTGCTGGAAACACCGGCCCCACCAACTAACTGCCAAGCATTCAAGGACTACGCGACTAACTGTTCGCCAAGTCACTGGATGCTAGCCGCTTAACCGCCAAAATCAGGAGATTGCATGACTAAAGAGAAATAGACTGCCTGCCAGGTCGCTAAATGCTAAGGGGATAACCGCTAGAAACCAGTGAACGGGAGATAACCACAAGTCGTAAGTCATGGAATGGAGACATAACCACCGACAAAGATGAACAACAGGAAGAACCGGGACCATGCAGACATCTGGTAGGCAGTCACATGATCGCATGTTATAAGAGTCTGACATGTGGCCATGCGATGGCCAATTAGAGAAAAGCCGTTGAAAACCTAGGCCCACCATATTTACTTTAGCCTCTTATGGCCTTATTTTACTTTTCTAAATATTTTTAGAATGTTGTTTGGTATTTTATGTGTAAGTGATGAAAACTATTGTTTTTATTTACATAGATATGCCAAGAATATCTCCATGCTAGGATATGTATTCTATTAGTATAGACACCTCTCAACATAATTGCATTTAAAGTAAAAGGTAAGTTCTTTTTTCTTTTAAATTTTATTTTTTGTTGTTATGTTTATTTCGATGGTTTATTTTTATCGTGATTGTAAATTATAATTTTAACTAATATAGATATGTTAAATACATCTGATTCCAAATTGTCAACATATATTAATTTCTATATATTTTGAATTATTTTGTTTTTTGTTTTTAAATTAGGGGTAATATCTAAGATAATTTTCTTATTAAATTTAAATATTTGTAATTATACAAAATGAGAAAAATAATAGGACTTCATCATCTCTTAATTTTGTTATTTCCCCTTTTTCTTACTCTAAGCATAAGAAATATTTTGAAATTATTATATTTATTATAGAATACTACTATTTTTCCATGTAAATAGGTATCAAATTTAAAGATAATGATTACAATTTCTTTTAATAAAAACACAATATTATAGAATATTGTATTTTAAAACTAATTTTTAATATTATACGATTTTGGTAATAGTGACAAAGGAACTAAATAATATATATTAATGAAAAATAGATAACATTAGAAACCACCCTACCATTTTAATGATGTATAGCTTCAGTTGGATAAATTTTGTCAATGAAATAACATACATGACTAATCTATATATGATTATAATCAACATAATTAATATGAGGTAAGTTATCATTATAAGAGATATTAAATTCAGATCAAGCACACATAATCAAAAGTGTGAGATAAATTAATATCACACACACACACAAATGTATTATCAATTTGTAAGAAAGGAATAAATAAAATTTAAAATCTTCTATATACATATCTAATCCAAAATTTAACATGGTAGCACGGTTAGCATGAGAAAAAGACTAGATCAAATTTCATATTAAAGAAGAATTCGATCCATCCTTTAATTTATTTAAAATAGTTTTCATTAAAATATTGAGTGGTGTTAGACTAGAGGATCAAATTGAAGGAGCTACAAATTTTGTAAAATGGAAATTCAGAATGATGCTCACACTAAAAGAATGTGATTTAAATAGCTTTATGGTGAAGGCAATACTAGAACCTAATGAGAAAACTGAGAAACTTCAATGGACTATGAACAACAAAAAGCTATGAAATTATTGGTTGATGGAGTAAAAAACCACATAATCCTAGTTATCTCAAAATTAGATATAACATTTTTAATGTTTTCAACACTAGAAAACATGTTTGAGATAAACAATACTAGTAGAGATCTTGCTCTAAATAAACTACTCCATCATATCTAGATGAGTAAAGGAGAGACTATCACCTCATATTTTTTGAGGATAACTGAGTTAAGAAATCAACTATCCATAAAAGGTCATCCATTTGATAGAAAAAGTTAACCATGATATCCCTCAATGGACTTCCTACTTCTTGGGAATAATTCACACAAGGGATAAGTGTGTGACCCAAATTTTCAAAATATGATTGATTGAAGAACGGTTTCATTCAAGAAGAGTCAAGATTTATCATGAGACCGTTAGAATAACTGAGAGGGGGGTGAATCAGTTAATCACTATCCCAAATCAAAATGTATAATCCAAAACAAATACTCCAACTTCTACTACTTGGTAAACATAAAATACTTTCTCTATCTATGCTTTTACCGATTATCAGTCTAAAACTTATAATAGTTACTGATCAAATCTAACATGTAATATGCAAAGTATGATAACAAAAAAATATCACAATCAACATATAACACAAGAGATTTAATGTGGAAACCCTGTGAAGGGAAAAACCACCTGGGGCTGGCAACCCAAAATATTCACTCTTCTAAAGTGAGGTCGGTGAAGACCCAACCCTATTAAAGGTTACAAACACACTATTAGGCATGACCTTGTTAGAGGATTTTAGACCACCGTTATCATCCAACCAGCATTCACTATGGGGTTGATGGGATAACAATGTTCATTCTATGAATGATACATAATAAGACTTTATAGTCCACTCGGTTAAGAGATTTGACTGTGTACAATGGTTAAATATGTAACAGTAGATGATCTACCTTAATACAACTTCAATTGTAGATTATAGATCAATATTTTGCTCATACAAATCCTTCTGATCAATGTAAAACTTTAGATTCAACAATGTATCAACTTACTATCCCTTGATAATTACTCTTTGTAGCTCGGTAAAAGTTGTTCAGCTCAGTTCTCTCTAACCAGTATGATCAAAATGCATGAAACTTGTTCACAGCGATAATTTTGTAGTATCTTCTTCTTTTGACGATATTTCATTATGAAATCTCCAGTCTCTTATATAGACATGTAAATCATTTTCTTCTCTTCCATCATATTTTGCCTCTTAATCATCTTCATTGATTTTGCCTCTTTAAGATTGCTCGGCTGATGTGTTAATAACATGTTTCAATCTGCTCCATTAGATCTTCCTTTAATTATGTTAGCCATCGATCTTCATAACACACATTATCTGTTACCTAGATTTCATACACTTTCTAGCTCATCAATCTTATCAACTAAATTGATCATTTAATTCCTTTGTATTCTACTCAGTTAACAAAGAAATGCATCAGTGAACACAAGATCAATTAACACTGTGCTCGATATACACTGCACTCCGTCAGTGTATATTGAAATGCTTAATTTACTGACAACACTATTTTGTGTCTTTGAACTCTATTCCTCATCATAGATGAATGCAACATAATAAAGTCAATATCATAAGGTCATAGACTCATCAACAAATTACTCAATGTATTCCTTATCCTCATCTGACATATACATCTTCCTCATGTAGATATTTCTATTCTTCATCTCTTTCACCTTGCTTCAGATGTATTAGTATAGTAACTTAAAAGATAAGTGTTGTCAAAGTAGTTGACATCAATGACAACATAATACTGATTTAATCATATTCCATATCTAATCAGTAACTCCTCAATGATCTTAAATCACAAATTCTTCAATTAGGTTCCAAATCAGTTGTAGTTCATTAGAGACGAATTGCATTGAAGTCGTCAAATGAAGACATTCAAGTCCTAAATTCTCAATCCCATAAAAGAGGAAAATAAAGGAATCAAATGGAGAGAACTCTTTCAAAATAAGGGACCTATCTAAAGTAAAATGCATTAGATGCGATAACTATGGGCACCTTGCCATGAAATATCCAGACAAGACTAAACCTCAGGCTTTAATTGTTGAAGTGAAGACAAGCATGGAGTCTGAATAACTTGTATTCTACTCATCTCTATCCAATCAAGTATCTACCATCCTTAATACCTTGATAATTGACACTAGGGCATCTTGACATATAATGGGATTTAGAGAGCACATGGAATCCTTATCAAAAGCCTCATATGAATAAGTCACAATTGGTGATGGTAATAACTATCTTGTGAAATCTATCAGAACATGAAAGTTGTAATTCAACTAAAGTGAGGACTATCTCTCCAATTGATAGACATACCATATGTGCCTGGTATTAAACATAATTTGGTTTCCATTTTTGCACTTGAAGATAAAGGATATTGAATCAATTTCATAGATGGAAAATCCCTACCCTCGCCCAAGAACTCAAACATCAAAAAGGCTCACACCATTTGTTCTTGATATGGATGCCTACATATACTTTGTTCTTCTCCTTCCCAAGCATTTATTTGAATGAATTATCTAATACCGATGAACTATAGAATAGAATATTGGGGCATCTCTATTTTGTGCTCTACCTTTACTAGAGAAAATGGTAATAGGATTAACTAAGCTAAGTCAATAACAAGAAGGAATTTGCAAAGGGTGTGCCTAAGAAAGAACAATAAGTGAATATTTCATAAAAGTGAAAGTAGATCTAAAAGTGTATTAGAAATTATTCATTTTGATTTATGTGGGCCTATGTAAATTTTTGGTGTAATAGCATTGATATGTGTAACTGTTATCAGCTACAATACAGTTCATATGAGTTATAGTTATATAATTACCAAACTACATATATCTCATGTATAAAGTGATGCAAATTTATTGAATAAATTATCGAATGCTTATCTATGTCATTTGGTATCAGAGCAGACATAAAATGTAGAGGCAATGATTTGTGAAGGATCATGGAGTGAGAGAGAATTTTATTTTCCTACTAGCTGAGCATGTGAAAGGTGATAGAAGAACATGTTTGTTGGTAGACATTAATGGATATTGAATCACCTTGAAGAAGTTGATGACAATGAGTAGTGTTTGAGATGTAGCAGTCATTGTGACTATATGCTGAGAAAGAGGGAAGTAGAGCATGATTTTATTGTAATAGTTTCCATGTTTTGAAAACTATAAATAAGCATGGATTGCAAAGGTATTTTCTTTCTAGGATGCTTCGCATTTCTAATATCATTGTGGTATGTTTGCAAAGAATGTAGATTTTGTTAGAGATTTTTTGGATCTACATATTTGTCTATTGAATATTTTTTTCATTATGGGAAACCACCAAGGAATTTCTTAAAAGAGATCATGTTCCTTCTCCATTTTGAGGTTCTTTAAACAACACAGAATCAACAAACTATAGCGGACCTAGTCCATACAAGAGTTTGATGAAGAATTTAGTATATTTGATATAGAGGTAATATAGATGCATCAATACCCATGGCATGAACATCATTAATAACATTAGAAGTCAAAATGTTGTCGATATTTTTAGATTGATACACACACAGACAAATGATGAGGGTACGAGGAAGTGATAGATAGAGTATACAAGTGAAATCTACATAGTTTTAACTATATTTGGTATAATGATAATACATATTTGCATTAAATTGTTGATCTAGATTGTATTGTTTGAGATGGAGCTTCCATTAGATAAATACTTTGGTTTCAATTTTCATCATGCAGAATAAAAATATAAATGCAATTCATGAATAAAAATCTATGGGACATAGTAAGCAGAAAAGAAAAACCACCCATAGATACAAATAAATTGTTGGAGTGGAACAATAGAGATGATAAATCCAAGGCTATTATTGGTCTTTCTCTTGCAGATTTTGAACTTTACCATGTAGATCTAGATAACACTTTTGCTAACATTTGGGATAATCTAAACAAGTTGTTTGGAGAAAAAACTATCAATACAAAGTCTTCTCTAAAAAATGAATTGTTTAGATTCAAAATGGAAAATGGGATCACAATGTCAAATAATATAATTAATTTAAGGTCTCTCATTAGACAACTTAGAGAGGTTAAGGGTCATGTTTTTGATGATGATGATGCTAATAATAAACTACAACTGATTAAATATCTGAATGACTTGAAGATCAGTGATTAGAGATCACCAAGTTATTGATTAGATATGTAAGATGATTAAATTAGTAATATGTTGTCATTGATGTCAACTAGTTTTGACAGTACTTATCTTGTAAGTTACAAATACCTAAACATCTATAGAAAGGAGAAAAGAGATGAAGAATAGATATATCTACATGAGGAAGATGGATATGATAGATGACGATAAGGAATACTTTGGGTAACTTATTGACGAGTCTATTACCTTATGTTATTGACTTGATTATGTTGCATTCATCTATGATGATGAAGGGAGAAAAAATGCACAAAGCAGTGTGGTCGGTAAAAGGAGCACTTCACTATACATTTATCTAGTGTAGTGTATACCGAGGGATAGTATTAACCAAGCTTGTTTGCACCAACACATTTCTTTATCAACTGAGCATGAAGAAATGAACTAAACAATTAGTTTAGTCAACAGAAATTGATGAGCAGGAAAGTGTATGATTTTGAGGTTGAAGGTAATTTTTGTTACGGAGATCCACAACTAAAAAAATTCAAAGAAAATCTAAAGGATGGAAATAAATTATGTTATTGATACATCTACCGAGAAAGGTTTAAGTGGAAAAATCAATGAAGGAGATTAAGAGGTAAAATATGATGGATTAAAAGAAAATAGTTTATACATCTATTTAAGAGACATTTGTTTCATTGTTTCTAGAAGAAAGAATACTACACAGAATACGCGTGAACACAGCTTCATGCATGCCTGATTAGACTAGTTGAAGGAGAACTGAACTACAAAGATTACCGAGCGTTAGAGAGCTATTACCGAAACATAGTAAGTTATTGTATGATTGAAGAACTGAATTGATATATTGATCAAAGAATTTGTATGGGCTTAGAAAAGATCTAAACATCTGTAAAAGAAGTTGTATTGTAAGAAAATCAACTACTGTTTTAGTTTAACCATTGTAACAGATAAATCTCTTAACTGAGTGGACTTGAATGTCCTTGTAATGCCCTACATCATTCATAGAATGTACATTATTATCTTGTCAACCCCATAGTGAATGTTGGTTGGAAAATAACTATTAGTCTTAAATCCTCTAACAAGGTCACACCTTACAATGTGTTTTCTAAGCTTTAATAGGGTTGGCTCTTCACCAAGCTCACTTCAGAAGAGTGAACAATATTTGTGGTTGTCAGTCCTAGGTGGTTTTCCCTTTACAGGGTTTCCACATTAAATATTTGTGTTATGTGTTCCTATGATGATTGTTTGGTTATCATACTTTACATGTTACATATTTGATTTGGTCGGTAATCACTATGAGTTATTAACTGGTAATTGGTAAAAGCACAGATAGTTTAAGTATTTTATGTTACCGAGCTGCAGAAGTTTGTTGAATTTGTTTAAATATATACATTTTACATTTGGGACTATTGGATAACTGATCTAACTGATTAAACCCCCCCCCCCCCCCCCCCCCCCAATTATTATAACAATTGGTATCAGAGCTTTGGTTTCTTGGAAAAGATTTTTGAGGACTTCAGCACAAAGATCACAAAATGTATAAGAGGGAAGTGCCAAAGCTGAATAAGGACAAATTTACAATATGGCAAAGCTAGATGAAATTGCATATATTTGGAATTGGGAATTATGCCCTCACCCTATTAGAGAATGGCTACTTAGCACCACCTAATGGACCTTTGACTCTTGATCAATTAAGAGATAGACGGGTATGTGCAGGATCATGGCATGCCAAAAAGTGGCAATGTGAAAAAGAAGTCCTGATTTATAGACTCTTTGAAAAATAACTATAACTTTCAAATAGTATAAAATTTTTGAAATCTAAAATGTACATCACATTCTATGTTTCACCTAATACAATAATAATAAACAATTCTTTCAATTTGATGAAGTTTAGACTAAGTTAAGGTGGTCAGACATGGGATTTTTTATATTCAGGAAAATTTGTAGTAGAAAAATCATAATTAAATATTTAATTGAAAAAAAATATAAAAAAATATACATCACATCCAGACATGATTCTGCTACTTTTATCTAGAATCTTATAAAAAAATATTATCATTTGATTTTGTTTAATGTGGTCAGACATACACCTACTTGTTATCTTTCTACTCCGGATTGATAGACTTATTGAAAAATAGCTATAACTTTCAAACTATATAACATTTTTTAAATCCAAAACATGTGTCACATTCTATGATTTTTCTACTATAATAAAAATAAAATAAAATTTAAATTTGATAAAGTTTAGACTAAGGTAATGGGGTCAGACACAAGAGTTTTTGTATTCTGGAAAATTTG
The DNA here is from genome assembly GCA_027943335.1 of Chamaecyparis obtusa. Taxonomy (NCBI): domain Eukaryota; kingdom Viridiplantae; phylum Streptophyta; class Pinopsida; order Cupressales; family Cupressaceae; genus Chamaecyparis; species Chamaecyparis obtusa. Next base: position 61,279 of record BSBK01013397.1, read on the forward strand.
TAGAAGAAAAATTATAATTAATTATTTACTAGGAAAAAAATTACAAAAAAATATGTGTCACATTTGGACACGAGTCTACTACTTATATCTAGAATCTTGTAAAAAAAATTTATCATTTGATTGTTTTTAAGGTGGTCAGACATACACCTACTTCTTATTTTTTCCTGAAATTTTCATCCTACTACATTAAAATTAAAAATTTTTAACATATAGAATAATTGTTTTTTAAAAAAGGCTTGGTATCTTAGAAACTAAATTCAATTTCCTACAAATTCTCTTGTTACATATTTTTGATATAATATTTATAACTTGTTCAAATTTTTCTATCAACTTTCCTAAACCTAATTTTCTAAATTTTCATTGCCACTTAAGGGCCTAGTTTGGCATACCATGATCCCGCACATACTTAGACATGAGCTTAACATTACTACGATGGAGATTTTTTCTGCTCTATCTGATGCAGAATTTTATGATTTCAAGGATTGTCTTACTTCCAAGGCAATGTGGAATAAACTTGCTCAAGTTTATGGTGGAGATGAAAATGTGAAAAGAGCCACAGCTGAAAGTTTAAGAGGGAGATTTGATGATATGAAAATGAAGGAAGGTGAGAACATTATGCAATATACAAACTAAATAAAAGAGGTAGTGAATGCTATCAGAGGATCTTGTGGTACCATAGAAGAAGATACCATGGTAAGAAAATTTTTGAGAACCTTATTACTTGCATATGCAACTAGAACATCTGCAATACATGAAATGAGGTCTGTACCTAGTAGTACTCTTACTCTTGATAATCTGATTGGTAAACTAACAACTTTTGAGCTTAACAACTTTGATAATAGTGTTGTACCATCTACTGAATCTACTTTTATGTCTTCTCTGAAGATCGGTAATTCTAGCAATAAACATGATGATAATGATAGTAATACTGATAATGAGCTTGATGAACTTGAAGTTCTTATGGCTAGTAGATTTCCTAAAGGTAAAGGTAGATATAAGGGTTAATTACCTTTAGCATGTTTTAACTACAAAGAAGTTGGTCATATTGTTGCAAGATGTCCAAACAGGAAAGAATATGATAGAAACAAAGATCGATCTAGTGAAGGAAGCTATATGAGGAGAAACAACAGAAGTTACCGATACTACAATAGAGATAACCGAGACAACAATGATAAAGGTAAAAAGATATGTTACATTGTTGAAGAGAATGATATTGATACTAATTCAGATGATGATTGTGACGTAGCATTTCTTGCAATGAAGGATGATTCTGAGGAAGAAGAAAGGTATGTAGAAACAACATTGATTTCTAAAGTTAATAAAAATGATAAATGGATCATTGATAGTGGTTGTACACATCACATGACTAGTGATTAAGAAAAATTTGATCATCTTGAGAAATACAATAGAGGATCTATAAAAATGGGTAATGATACACCTTGTATGGTTAGAGGGAAAGGATCTTTGCTAATAAATGATAAAATCAAATGTGATAATGCTTATTGGGTAGAAGGACTAAATTATAATTTGCTAAGTGTGGCACAGTTTAATAACTCATGTCACCGAGTAGCTTTTGAGAGAAAGAAGGTAAAGATATTTGATGATGGAGGAAAACTTGTAAGAACAAGAGAACAATCAAAAGGTAACTTTTTTTTATCTTGATAATGCTAAGTCTTCATGTTTAATGATAAAAAATGAGGATGCATGGTTGTGGCATAAAAGGTTGTCATGTAAATTTTGAGAACATGATTAAGATCAGTAGAAAGAAAAAGGTTAGAGGTCTACCTAACCTAACAAAGCATAATCATGTTATGTGTCATGAATGTTAGAAAGGTAAAATGATAAAATCTAATTTCAAAAGTAAAGACTATTCAACTAAGAGAATATTGTAGTTAGTTCACACCAACCTATGTGGTCCCATGAGAACTCAGAGTTACTATAGAGATAGATATTTCATTCTATTTTTTGATGATTACACTAGATTAATGACTGTAATGTTTTTAAAAGAAAAATTAGAGGCATTTAAGATGCTTAAATGGTACAAAGAAAAAGTAGAGAAAGAAACCAAGAACGAACTAAAATGCTTGAGATCTGACAGAGGTGGTGAGTTTATTTTTTATTAATTCACTAACTATTGTGATGAGCATTGTATAAAAAGATAGGTTTCTACACCGAGAACACCTCAGCAGAATGGAATTGTTAAAAGAAGAAATAGATCAATTGTTGATTGCACAAGGACACAAGGACACTAATGATAAAAAATAATGTTGCTCACACATAATGGAGAGAGACAGTTAGCACAACTGTTTATGTTCTAAACTGAGTACAATTGAAGGACACAAAAAAAACACCCTATGAGTTATGGTTTGGTCACAAATCGACAGTAAGTTACTTTAGAATTTTTGGTAGAAAATATTGGAAACTACAATTGAAGAAATTTTAGTATTGTCATTGATGTCAAACCTTAACTAGTAAGACTATTGCTATGTAATAAAGTACTATATCTATTTGATTGTTGAGAAGAATGAGGGCAAGGTTGGTAACAATAGCACCTAGGGAAAGGTTGAGTTATCTTGATACTACAATGGGTAGTTGACTATGTGGCACAATGATAAGATAATGCATTGTTTATCTTAATAAGAAGTAAGATTAAACAAGTAGGCTTAACCTAGCAAAAGTGAAGAAATCTAGTTTAAACCGAGTGATGTTTGTGTTGACCGAGTTAGTATATGCTGAGTAAATTTAGTGTTGACCAAGCATCATAATTACCAAGAAAGATAGTATAACCCAAGGAAATGGTTTCAGTGGTGACCAAACTATGAAGACACGACCAAAGAGATGAACACTATATTGATCGAGCATCAACAATTTACATTTATTTGAGAATTCAGATTTATGGCTGACATGTTTGAATTCTTCGGTTATGTAAATCATGTTGAATTTATTTATTGATTGTATGGAAGTATTTAATGCACTATAAAATATTTTATTGTAATTCCATTAAGGGATTTGGATATTTATAGAAGGATGGATGAAGAACACAAAGTTAGAAGGATTTGATGAATCTGACCTAACCCTAAGATCTATGGAGGAGATTATGAGGTAAAAGTTGGATCAACCTAAATGAGGAAGTATTTAGGAAACCTAATTATGAGGTTGAAAAAGGTGGTGATGCTACAAATGTTGTTGTTGTTGTTATTGACTATATAAGAAGAAAAGGTTGAAGGAGAAGGAGTTGTGATTGCTTGAAGGGATTTCCAAGAAGATCAGTGATGGAGATGGAAATGAACCACAGTTAGTAAGCCAACACATGTGTATGGAATTGGATCTATTATTTGTAAACTGAGTTGTATATTTTTAGATCAATACTACTGTTACTTTCTAACCATTGTATTAGTCAAAATCCTTTTAACATAGGTTGACCTAATAGTCATTTTTATAAATCCTTTGAACAAGGTTGCATTCTAATGGAATGTATGTAAGTCCTATAACAAGGTGCACTTCTAATAGAGTGGTTAAATCCTTTAACCAGGTCACACATGAGAGTGTGTTTGTAACCCTTGACAAGGTTGGCTTTTCACAGAGCTCACTTCAAAAGAGTGAAAATATCAGTAACATGTTACAAAGTGGTTTTTCTCAAATTGGGTTTCCACTATAAATCTTGGTGCTATTACTTGTGTGAATGTTTTGTGTTAAACATTTCTATGTTTTGCAAGTTATATAATTTTAGAAAGGTGGACTACACTGTTATATATTTCTGATATACATTCAGTTATGACTAAGTAGTTTTGGTTATTAGATCTAAATTTTTTAAAGTATTGAAAGTTTATTTTATACATCTGGACTTGAGAACAACCGATTCACCCCCAATCTTTGTTGTTCTAAACCATAGTAACAATTGGTATCAGATTTGTTAGTGCTTACAGAGAACAAGTTTAAAGGTGCTTAAAGTAAATGATCAGGATGTATAAGAAGGAGGTACCGAAGTTAATGTTATACATTGAATTTGTGCCTCTGATCTCAAGCTCTCTTGGTCTTGATAATCCAGTATAACATGGGAATCTTCTCAAGGTTGTGGGACCTTTTGCTAACTGAGATGAGACCTCCAGATTCTAGGCTGGTTCCTCTTGGATAGTCACCCAAATTTGCTCTTAGACAAGAAATGTAAAACTTTTGAGGGAAAGGGATAGAAGGAGTGCATGAAATGGAAATAACTGAAAGCAAATCTATCCTACTAGCTGATACACCAAAACTAGGGGCTTGGATCTCAGTATAGAGGAATGAAACCAGTGAGAGGCTTAGGTCTGGGAGATCACAGCTTACTGAATAGGCTGGCATAAGTATTTCATAAGAGGGCCTAAAAATTAGACACAACCTATGACCTGCAAGCAGACATTCTCTTCAGCAAAAGGGGGGATAGGAATGAGACAGAATGACAGGGGCTAAAGAATACCCACAAACTCACTTAGATCAGATCATACACAGTAGTGCACATTCAAACTAAAATTAAGAGGAATCAGGGAAACTAAGAATCACTGAAAGCATTCATAAACTTCAATCTAATAAGAGATAATGCAAACAGGGAAACACAAGGACATGAAAGACTGTCACAAAAATGCCTCTGCAATGCTTGTATTATCAATGGGAATTTTACAACCGTAGAAAGCCAAAGAGGCAAAAATGCCACAAATTGCTCTCTGAGAAAGAAAACTCTTCCCTTTTTACAATTGGCCAATTCCCCCTTACTACAGGCTCCAAAAATGAATATATACATCCCCTACATGCAGGCAGGAATAAAATGTTTTTAGGGCTACATAAATATGCATTATAATAATCAACCCTAAAAAAGTCACTTTTGATCATAAATGCTTCTCTGAAAATATCTCAACAAATCAGATATCTTTCTCTTTGCGTGCCCATCTCTGAATTGATCATGCTTGTAGACACAAGACCTTGACCTAACAATCTCTCTGTAACCCCACTAAGCCATGAATGCTCAAAATTTGATCCCATCCTTGCAAAAATTTGAATTTAAAATACAGATGGCGCCAGCTCTTAATGCTTTTTTCAGTGCAAGAACACCGCACTACACCTCAAGAATAGAAATCAACATGCGATGGCCACCCAGATCTCCATCGTCATCTTTGCAAAATTCCACTGCTTTGAAATAGTATTGGTCGCATGATCGCATGAACTCAAAAAGCATCATGCGATCATGCAACAACCCCTTTGAAATCTACCTCTGCTGCCGTGCAAGACATCTGGGGCCCGCAAGATCGCGCCACAAACTTAACCCTGGTTGACCTCGGGTTCATTTCTTCCTTTAGTCGCCAAGTTGCGTGATCTTTTCCTTAACCCCAGGCTCATCTAGCGACTATGAGAAATCTGTTAACCGCGCACTTGCAAACTTGTCGGGCCCACACTACTTTAAAATCACATTGGTCACATGATCACATGAGCCTGAAAGTCTTCATGCGATCATGCGACAACCCTTTTGAAAACCTACCTCCGCTTGCCATATATATGCTCAGGACCCACAAGACGTCGCACCTACCAAACCCTGCCACATGGCCCAACAGGAATCAAACACTTCAGTCAGACCCAAAGCAACACTGCCTGAAAGCATCAAGAGGATCTAACGGTGGTCACATGATCACATGGGATCGAAAGATCCCATGTGAACATGTGACCACCATAGATCTTAAATCTACAGGGCCCATGTTATCGAGCCTGCCACAACCTCCACCCATCACAGACCAGACACATCACCATCCCAGGACCCACTAGCAAGTTGCAAGCTCGTCGACTGTTGACAATTTGTTGCACGGTCTCATGGGCTCGGAAGAGCCCATGCGATCATGCGACCAACTAGAAGGTGTTAGCCACTGACTGCCACCGTCACTATTGATGGTTTGTCGCATGGTCGCATGGGCTTGGAAGAGCCCATGCAATCATGCAACCAACCGCATGATGCTAGCCAACTACCACCGCACTTTTTTCTTGACTACTTACTGCTTGTTGCATGATCACATGCAACCAGGAAGGCCTATGCAATCATGCGACCAACTGCATGATGTTAACCGATGACCACCAGATGTTGGAGTTGACCGCCGAATCTTGACCGCCGATACGGCATCAAGATTTGTCGTATGATGTCATGGGATCAGAAGATCCCATGTGATTATGCAACAACCATCAGATCTTCTCTACACTGGCATGGCTTGAGGAACTGGGACCCACCTATCGGAGTTGTGCGCTTAGGGTTGAAAACATAGAAGGGGTGCCAAAAACATAGAGGGTTTTTGAGCGAAGGTCGAAAACACACCAAGCTTTCGGACCAAAAGGCAGAAACATCTTGAGCCTTTAGAGAGAAGGTTGAAAACACACTAGATTTTTGGGCCAAAGGCAGAAAACACACTGGACTCTCGACACTAAAAGGTAGAAAACACAAAGGGTTTTTTGACACTTGAGCATTTCTTTTTGGAAAACAGGACCATGGCCAAAAGATGAAAGACAAGGAATTTTTGGGCAAGAGTTAAATAAGGAGAACTTCCCTACATGGCAGAGTCTTATGAAACTGCATCTAGCTAGTATTGGTGATTCAGCAAAGTATTATATTGAGCATGATTATGTGACACCTATTGCACCTCTTGCTGGAAATATTCAGGAATTAACCGAGTTACTGAGAGGGGAGGGGTGAATCAGTAACTCCAAATTTTCTTTCAATTACAGATATATTAACATGTAATTTACTTTAACCTTTGCATACAGAAAGCATGAAACTTAAAAACATTCACAACAGTGACACATAGATCTGGTTACCCAGAAACCTTCCAAAAAGAAAGTAAAACTGGGGTGGGCATGAAACTCACAAAGCTTTAATACTACAGAATAAAGTTGGCTGGTTAAGGCTTACAATTTGATCACTTCTGATGATCTGCCCTGTTAGGAGCAATAAGGATTGCTAAATCCACCCTGTTAAAGGATTTACAAACATGCAATGAAGTATGCACTCGGTAAAGAGATTTTACAAAAGACTGTTAAGTCTACCCGGTTAAAGGATTTTAGTATTGATTCACCTGTTAGGATGAAACAGTAGATCTCTTGCTTTGCAACTGGATTGCTGATTGAGATTCGCTGATGTACTGATCACCTTCTGTGACGAATTTGTCTTTGCTGTTCCTTATACTGCTAAAGCCCTTTGTAATTCGCTTATCTCTACCTTTCTTTCTTTTTCACATACATGCTTATTACATACATCTTGACATTTTTACAACATTGTTTATATACAAGTCTTAAACAATTAATTACAATTACAATTACAAAGTCATCTTGACAAATAAACATAAGTGCTACTAAGTCGGCCCAAGTATGGTTACACGGTTCCTGCAAACTAACTCGGTGACTTTCTGATACTCGGCGTCCACTGCATTACTCGGCATCATCATGCACTCGGTAGAAGTGAAGGCACGGTTCATACTAACCACTTGGTAGACATGATGTTACTCGGTTTACACTGTCCTGCTCGGTTTGTACTAACTTGCTCGGTTTGCACTGTTTGCTCGGTTTGCACTGTCTGCTCGGTTTGCACTGTCTGCTCGGTTTGCACTTTCTGCTCGATTTGTACTATCTGCTCGGTTTGCACTGTCTGCTCAGTTTGCACTGTCTGCTCAATTTGCACTGTTCTACTCGGTTTTCACTGTTCTGCTCGGTTTGCACTCAGAATGTAAATAAGTGTTGTCACTAGTGGCAATTCTTCTTAATGCCAACACCTCTAACTACCAAGGAGATGAGAGATAAACAAGAGCATACTCAAGAAATGTTGGAGATTGCATCTACCTTAGGCTACCCTGAATTTGAAGATATCAAAGACTGGACAAATGCAAAGAAAATGTGGGACACTCTTGCAAACATCTATGATGGTAACATTAATGTGATAAGGGCTAAAGCAGAAATCCTGAGAGGTAAATTCGATGAAATGAAAATGCAAGAAGGTGAGAATATTGCTTAGTATTGTGGTAGAATAAAAGAATTTGTAAATGCTATTAGAGGAGCTAATTGAACTATTGATGATGAGACTGTTATTGGAAAAGTTTTAAGAACTTTGTGTCTTATTTATGCCATCAAAATTTCAGCAATTCAGGAATCTAGATGTAACCCTAATAATACTCTTACTCTAGAAAGTCTTGTTGGTAAGCTTACTACCTTTGAGCTTTCTAACTATGACAACTTCATTGTTGTTAATGTTGAATCTTCATTCAAGTCACAAATGGTTATGAATAAGTTGAAGAAAGAAAAAGAAAGATGCATCAGTGAGAGTGAAAGTGAAAGTGACACATCTGATGAAGAACTAGAGGATCTTGAAGCTCTTATGGCCAGAAGATTAAAAAGAGGAAAAGGAAAGTATAAAGGTAAACTCCCTATTATATGTTTTTCACGTAACAAGATTGGTCATATAGCTGCAATATGTCTTGATAGGGATGACAAAGATGAGGAAAGAGAAAGAAAGCACAAAGACAAAAGAGAAAACAAAGGTTACCAAAGGTACAAAGACTACAAGGAATACAAGGGAAAAGGTAAGAAATCCTTCTATATTGATGAATATGAAACTGACACTAATAATGATGACTTTAAAATTGAATTAGTCTATGTTGCTATGAAAGGTGAGTCTGATGAAGATGAGAAAATTGCACTTATATCCTATGTGAACAAGAAAATGATAAATGGATTATTGAGAGTAGTTGTTCACACCACATGATTGGTGATAAAAGTAAGTTTGATACCTTAGATCATTACAAAGGTAGAAGTGTTAAATTTGGTAATGATGCACCATGTCCTATTAGGGGTAAAGGATTGATTAAGCTAACTGATAAGATCACTTGTGGAAATGCCTATTGGGTTGAGGGTCTTAATTATAATCCGCTAAGCATTGCACAACTTAATAGCACTGGTTACCAAGTGGAATTTCATCACAAGAACGCTAAGAAATTTTATGCCACTCGTGAACTGATTGGAAGTGGAGAACAGACCAGAGGTAATTTGTTCTATCTAGACCTATCTGAAGATACATGTTTGGTTGCATAACTTGATGATATTTGGTTATGGCATAAGCGGCTATGTCATGTGAACTTTGATAATCTAGTAGAAATTAGAAAAAAGAAGAAAGTGAGAGGACTTCCTAGATTGAAGAAACCTAAGAATGTAATGTGTAAACAATGTCAGTTGGGTAAGATGACAAAGTCTAGCTTCAAGAGAAAAACTTTTACTTCTGAAAATGCTTTAGATTTGGTTCATACTGACCTTTGTAGACCTATGGGTGTACAAAGCTATTGTGGTGCTAGATATTTTATTATGTTTGTTGATGATTACACCAGAATGATGACTGTGATGTTTCTAAAATAAAAATATGATTCTTTTCGATTATTTAAGTGGTATTTGGCTTAGGTTGAAAAGGAGATAGGTAGGAAGGTCTTAAGTGTTTGAGATTTGATCAAGGTGGAGAATTTATATCCAATGAGTTCAATCTATTTTGCAATGATATAGGGATCAAAAGAGAGATGTTTGGACTTAGAACACCTCCACAAAATGGTATCAGAGAGAAGGAACATATCTATCTTAGACTACACAAGGACACTAATGATCAAGAAGAATGTTGCACAAAACTAATGGAAGGAACTTGCAAGTACAGTTGTTTATACCTTAAACTAAGTACATATAAAAAAGGTACAAATATTACACCTTATGAGTTATGGCATGGGTATGCACCTAATGTAAAGTACTTTAGAATTTTTGGAAGCAAATGTTATATACTAAAAGATAATAGGAATGGAAAGTTTGATGTTAAAAGTGATCAGGGCATATTCCTAGGTTATTCCACAAAAAGCAAAGCTTATAAGTGTTTGAACTCTAACACTAACAAAATTGTGGAAAGTGTAAATGTAAAAGTTGATGAGTATGCAGAGAAAAATGAACATGAAAGTACAAGAAAACCAAAAGATTACAGATCTTTCATCTATATAGAAGAAGGAGAGGCAAGTGACAAACTTGCACCTAATGCAGATTCGCTCAGGTAATCAATGTTGAGCATTAGGAAAATAATTCCGATAGACAAGAAGAACATTCTAAGTGATAGGAGGATGCTATTGAGTATCAGGAAGAGGTTATCAAGCATTCAGAAGCTGAATCTGATGATCTGATTGGTGAACCTGAAGAGCAAGAAGAAAGGAGAGCAGAACCTTCTTTGGCACAATATGTTAGAAGACATCATAAGCCTAGATAAATCATTGGAGACAAAGAAATTGGAGTTCTGACCAGAAGCAAGTTAAAGGACCCTACATGCTTACTATGTGAATTTGAGCCTAAGATAACAAGGGAGGTACTAGAAAATGAAGACTGGATCCAAGCCATGAATGAGGAGATAGACCAGATAGAGAAGAATGATACCTGGACTCTGGTGCCAAGACCAGAAAAAAAATGTCATTGGAACAAAGTGGGTATTCAGAAACAAGTTGAATGAACATGGACAAATCACAAGGAATAAAGCAAGGCTAGTATGCAAGGGCTACACACAAGAAGGAATAGATTATGGGGATACATTTTCTCTTGTAGCAAGATTGGAAGGAGTAAGAACTTTATTTGCATATGTTGCCTACAAAGATTTCAAGGTATACCAAATAGATGTCAAGTCTACATTTTTAAATAGTATATTAGAAGAAGAAGTGTACATTGAACAACCTAAAGGATTTGTTGACCCAAACAAGAGACACATGGTTTGCAAACTGAACAAAGCACTGTATGGACTAAAGCAAGCTCTTAAAGCATGGTATGAGAGGCTACACAATTACTTGATACAAATTGGATTCTCAAGGACAAATGAGACTAGCAACCTATACATGAAAGATGAAGAAGGTAAAGGAATCTTGTTGGCTAAGATTTTTTTAGATGATATTGTATTTGGTGGACAAGATGCCCTCTGTAAGAAATTTTCAAATGAAATACAAACTAAATTTAAAATGAGTATGTTTGGGGAGATGAAATTTTTTGTTGGTTTACAAGTATATCAAATGAAGAAAGGAATTTTTATTATCCAGTCTAAGTATGTTCATGAGATACTGAAAACATTTGGTATGGAAGATTCAAGGCCAATGAGTACTCCTATGGCTACTAGACTAAAATTATCTAAAAATGATGAAGCTATAGAAGTTAACCAGACTTTGTATAGTTCCATGATTGAAAAATTGTAGTATGTTGTTCACATTAGACCAGATATTGCTCTAGCAGTTGGGATTGTGGCAAGGTTCTCCTCCAATCCTAAGGAAACTTGCATGATAGCTGTAAAAAGGATAATGAGATATTTGAAAAGGACTAAAAATTATGGACTGTACTTCAAGAAGCATGAAAGATTTAAACTAAGAGTCTATACTAATATAGATTGCATAGGAAATGTGGATGATAGAAAGAATACTAGTGGTGGAGCTTTCTTTCTTGGATAGAGATTAGTCTCCTAGACAAGAAAGAAACAAAATTGCATTTTCCATTCTACAATAGAAGCTAAGTATGTTGTTGCTGCAATGAACAGTTCAAACCTGGTATGGATAAAGAAATTGTTGGTAGGCATGAAAGAAGAAATCATTGAAGCAGTTGTCATCTATTGTGACAACACAAGTGCTATCAACATATCTAAGAATCCAATGATGCACACAAAGACCAAACACATCACCATCAAGCATCATTACTTAAGGGAATTAGTACAAGATAAAGAAGAATATGAAGGAACAACTAGCAGACATATTCACTAAATCTTTACTAAAAGAAGCACATGAATATCTGAGAGGACAATTAGGGGTTATTCCCCTATGTGAGGCTGCATAGTCAAGCTAGGAGCACTGCATCAAATATGCTGCCAAGAGTATCTAATAAATTGATGCAGAAATAGGTCACACTTTAGGAGCAACCTAGAGTTGTGAAAAGTACAATAAAACTGATAATCAGTCATAAGAAAAGATGACAAAGGGAGAAATACTGTTACTAAACTGACAAGATGATATCTACATCTGCAGGATGTATGTTTGAGTTGCTGCTTTTGCATTATTGTCAAAGAGGGAGATGAATAAGATAAAAAACACATGGTGAGATTTCATGAAAAATCAAGAGGGAGAGATTCAGTGGAAAGAAGCAAAGAAAAGAATGTTACTATGTGGATGATCACAAAAGCAAGGCTAATCAATTCTAAATCAAAATGAAGCTAATGATATTATACATATCTCTGATGTACAACAAATTTTTGGATTGGTTGGTGATTCATGTGTTTATTCATATGGTGTTGCCATCAATGCCAAAGTGGGAGATTGTTGGAAACTGCAATTGAAGTAATTTTTGTATTGTCATTGATGTCAAACCTTAACTGGTAAGACCATTGCTATGTAAGAAAGTATATCTATTTGATTGTTTAGAAGAATGAGGGTAAGGTTGGTAACAATAGCACCTAGGGAAAGGTTGAGTTATCTTGATACTACATTGGATAATTGACTATGTGGCACCATGATAAGATAATGCATTGTTTATCTTAGTAAGAAGTAAGACTAAACAAGTAGGCTTAATCAAGAAAAAGTGAAGAAATCTAGTTTAAGCCGAGTGATGTTTGTGTCGATCGGGTTAGTATATGTTGAGTAAATTTAGTGTTGACTGAGCATCAGTTAATTTTTGAGAAAGATAGTATGAGCTGAGGAAATAGTTTCAGTGGTGACAGAGCTATGAAGACATGACTGAGGAGATGAACACTGTATTAATCGAGCGTCAACAATTTACATTTAGTTGAGAATTCAAATCTATGGCTGACATGTTTGAATTCTTAGGTTATGTAAATTGTGTTGACTTTATTTATTGATTGTATGGAAGCATTTAATGCACTATAAACCATTTTATTGTAATTCCATAAAGAGATTTGGATATTTCTAGAAGGATGGAGAAAGAACACAAAGTTGGAAGGATTCAATGAATCTGACCTAATCCTAAGATCTATAGAGGAGATTATGCATCAAAAGTTGGATCAACCTAAATGAGGAAGTATTTAGGAAACCTAAGTATGAGGTTGAAAAAGGTGGTGATGTTGCAGATGATGTTGTTTTTATTATTGACTATATAAGCAGAAAAGGATGAAGGAGAAGGAGTTGTGGTTGCTTGAAGGGATTTCTGAGTAGATTAGTGATGGAGATAGAAATGAACATCAGTTAGTAAGCCAGCATATGTGTATAGAATTGGATCTGTTATTTGCAAAGTGAGTTGTATGTTTGCAGATCAATACTATTGTTACTTTCTAACCATTGTATCAGTCAAAATCTTTTTAACAGAGGTTGACCTAATAGTCATTTGTATAAATCCTTTGAACAAGGTTGCATTCTAATGACATCTATGTAAGTCCTATAATAAGGCACACTTCTAACAGAGTTGTTAAATCCTTTAACTAGGTCACACCTAACAGTGTGTTTATAACCCTTGACAAGGTTGGCTTTTCACAGAGCTCACTTCAGAAGAGTGAAAATATTGGTAACATGTTACAAAGTGGTTTTTACCAAATTGGGTTTCCATTATAAATCCTGGTGTTATTACTTGTGTGAATGTTTTGTGTTGAACATTTCTATGTTTTGCAAGTTATATACTTTTGGATAGGTCGACTGCACTATTATATGCTTCTGATATACATTTTGTTATGACCAAGTAGTTTTGTTTATCAGATCTAAATTTGTTGAAGTATTGAAAGTTTTTTTTATACATCTAGACCTGAGAACAACCGATTCACCCCCTTCTCTATTGTTCTAAATCATATTAACAACAAATGTTTTATTTTGAAAGATGATACAGGGATATTTCTTGGATATTCCACTAAAAGAAAAGCTTACATGTATCTAAATAAAGTTACTAAAAAATTTATTGAAAGTGCTAATGATAGAGTTGATGATTTTGATAATAAGAATGGTGAGAAAAGCATAAAAGAGCCAGAAGATTATGGTAGATTTACTTACATTGAGAATCTAGAGTACCTACCAAAGCCACAGGTTGAGTTGACCGAGCATCAGGAAAACAACACCAAAGAACTACAAAGGGAAACTGACGAGAAGGAAGGAGCTACCGAGAAAGGAAATGAACCTGCACAGGATGAACAACAAAGAAGAGACCAAGTGCTAGAAAGATTTGTCAGAAGACATCATCCTAAGAACCAAAACATTGGAGATAGACAAGCTGGTAGGATGACAAGAAGTAAGTTAAGACAAGGTACATGCTTAGTTTGTAAGTTTGAACCAAAAAATGTTAATGTTGCATTGAAAAATGATGAATAGGTAAATGCAACGAAATAAGAGATAGAACAAACTGAGAAAAATAAGACATGGACTTTAGTACCTAGGCCAAAAGATAATATTGTTATTGGTATTAAATGGATTTTCAGAAACAAGCTTAATGAGAATGGACAGGTTACAAGGAACAAAGCTAGACTTGTATGAAAGGGATATGCACAACAGGAAGGAATAGATTATGGTGAAACTTTTTCACCTATTGCTAGACTAGAAGGAGTCTGCATGTTACTTGCATATGCTGCACACAAGAAGTTTAAAGTCTATCAAATGGATGTTAAGTCTACTTTTTTGAATGGGATACTGGAAGAGGAGGTCTACATAGAACAATTGGAAGGGTTTTTTTATCCAAACAAGAAAGACATGGTATGTAGTGTTGCCCAAAAATTCCCTATCATTCATTTTTGGCCACGGTCCTATTTTCCAAAAAGAAATGCTCAAAGTGTCGAAAGTCCAGTGTGTTTTTTGCCTTTTGGTCTGAAAGCTCAGTGTGTTTTTTACCTTCTCTCTGAGGGGTCAGGATGTTTCTGCCTTTTTGGTCTAAAAGCTCAGTGTGTTTTTTACCTCCCCTCTAAAAGCTTAGCGTGTTTTCGACCTTCGCTCGAAAACCCTCTGTGTTTTTGACCCCTTCTATGTTTCAGACTTCTTCCTTTTGCGGAATTCATTTTATAAGTGTGTAACTCCGATCAGTGTGGTCCCGATGAGACTTCCAGTAGAGATCTATGGTGGGTGCATGATCTCATGGAATCTTTTGAGCCCATGAGATCATGCAACAACCATCCGATGAGATCCCAATGGTCACAGTAAAGTTCTAAATGACAAAAGGTTGGACTCAGGTGGCGGTCAGTGGCTAATGTCTTACAGTTGGTCGCATGATCACATGGGCTCTTCTGAGCCCATGTGACCATGCGACAAACCATCAATAGTTCAGGAAGTTAACATCATGCAGTTGGTCGCATGATCACATAGGCCTTCCTAGCCACATGTGATCATGCAACAAGCGGTCAACGGTCAGTAGGGATTTCGACAGCTACTGGAGGGCCTACAATTTGGTGACATGCTGGCATTTCATTAGTCAGAGGTGGACCCGAGGTACCAGGTGGGCCTCAGTCATGCATTCAAGTCAGGGTAACATCTTATGCTTGTCGCATGGTCGCATGCGGCTTTCTAACCGCATGAGATCATGTGACAAACCATCAACTATTGGCAAGGATTTTGGTGAGCCCACTTGTCAGTGGAGCTATGACTTAATAAGATGAGCGGCTGGCGCAAGATCTCAAATAGTCAGGGGCCATGCCATCTTGCGCCTGTCATTAGATGGGAATCTAAAAATTTGAGTGGGTCCATGTCAGGCAAGTGCCAAGGTGTTTGCTGATGTAGTGGCTAGAACAAATAGAGGGATGACATGTGGCGGTTTTAGGCTCAGGGTTGGTAAAGCTTTGCACAATTGCATAGATATAGATTTCTCATAGTCACTAGATGAGCCTGAGGTTAAAAGAAAGATCGAGAGACTCCATGACTAGAGGAGAATTGAACTCGAGGTAAGCCAGGGTTAATTTTGCAGTGCGGTCTTGCGGGGCCAGGTGTCTTGCACGGAAGTAGAGGCAGATTTCAAAGGGGTTGTCACATGATCACATAAGGCTTTTTGAGTTCATGCGATCATGTGACCAATACTATTTCAGGCGGTGCAACTTTTTTGCTAGTGCTTGTCTGCAGGTCGTATGCGAGGTGGCAAGGTAGCTCAGAATTGATTTTTGAAGGTGGTGGAGGTTTGTGAAGATGTTAAAGGAGATCTAGGTGGCCATTGTAGGTTGAATTCTTATTCCTGAGAGAGGTTGTCAGGTTGAGGTTTTTTGTCTGCAAGTAGGATCAATACAGGAATGGACACACAAAGGAAGATATATCTGATCTGTCATGATATTTTCAGAAAAGCATTTATGATCAGACACAACTAGTTTAGGGTTTTGATTATTCTATTGTAGATATTTGTGGCCCTAATTAGGTTTGATTCCTGCCTACATGAAGAGAGGTATATAATTTGTTTTTTGGAGCTTTTGAGCTCAAGGGGTTCACATTTTGTAAAAGGAAAGTTTCTTTCCTAGAAAGCTATCTGAGACACTTTCCTGTCCTCTGGTTTTCTCATAGTTTGTAATCTCCCATTGATAATAAAAATATTGCAAAACATTCTGTGACATTTCTCTTGTCCTTATGCTTCCTTGTTTGGCTTGTCTCTTATTAGATTGAAGTTTATGCATGTTTTTAATGGAAATTGGGGTTCCTAGTCCCTCTCACTTTCTGTGATTTTGTATGTTACTGTATCTGATCTAATTTAGGTGTTTCATGGGTATACTATAGCCCCTACCGGCCTTGTCTCATTCCTACACCTAGTTGCAGAAAAAGATGTTTGTTTGCAGGTCATAGGTTGAGTCTTCTGTTCAAGCCTTCCTATGAAATACTTATGCAAACCTATCCAGTGAGTGGTGACTTATTAGACCTGATTCCTCCATTGATCTCATCCCTCTATACTAAGATCCAAACCCCAGTTTTGGTGCATCACCTAGTAGGTAGATTTTCTTTCAGTCATTCCTTTCATGCATTCCTTCTATCCATTTCCCATCAAAGTTTTACATTTCCTATCTAATAGAAAATTTGGGTGACTATCCAAGAGGAACCAGCCTAGAATTTGGAGGTCTCATCTCGGTTAGCAAAAGGTCCCACAACCTTGAGATGATTCCCATGTTATACTAGATTATCAAGACCAAGAGAGCTTGAGATCAGAGGCACAAATTCAGTGTATAACATTTCTGGTAGGCCTGGTGGGACTAAAGTTCAGATTGATGTTCAAGGTATGCTATCTCTGATATGCTGGTAGCATGCTACAGACCTAGAAGAGGTCATTTTTTTTGCATATCTGGTGACTCCAGAAGGTTTACTAGTTTTAAAGATCAGGTGCTTGTATGTTTCAATCTTTCATATTTAGATTCCAGCTAATTGTATGAGTAGACATGTCAAGTTTCTATGGACAGTCAGGTTACTCACCATCCTATTGTGAGAATAATGCTCAATCGGCTATTTTTTAGCCTTACCAAAGTCACCCAAAGCCTCCTTTTACCCCAAGCTATTATACTTCTCAAGGGTATCAATATATCCAATATGCCCCAAATGAGTTTTCCCTTGTGCAAAGTTATGAACGGGCTCTCAAGCAGGATGGATCATGGGCACAAGAGGCACAACAGTAAATGCAAAGCCAGTTGCCCCATCCTGTTTACCACCCACCCTCCCCTTCTCAGTCTATTTAGCAATAGATGCAGACTCTGAGCTCAGACTTCAAGGAGATGTAGGAGGCAAAGATTCTATTGCTTGATTTAGTTAAGAAAGTGTTTGAGCTCAGGGAGCAAAGGGAGTAGGAGGCTCAAGGTTATTATGAAGAGGAGGTAGCTCCCTACCAGGAGATGGAGGCTCAAAATTATGAGCAAGGGTTCATTCCTTACCAAGTGACAGAGACTCTTATTAATGAGAAACAAGTAAGGCAGTTTCAAGAGGAGATTAGACTCCAAGCTAACATTGAGACAATAAGGTTGAGATCACTGATTTCTCAACAAGAGGCTCCTAGGCCTAAAATTCCAAGCTGGAGGGCCCATTTTCCTCAGGAGCCTACACATGAGGAGCCTACTAAGCATCCTTTTTCCAAGCTTTAAAGTAGCTATGCCTTCTTTGTCTCCCCCCTCTTCCCCTCAATTTCATATCCCAAGTTTCAAGGCAAAAAATTCCTTTCAAGAGCCTGTGCTTTAAATGCAGCTCACCACTCTGCAAAAGCAGCCTGTTCAAGAAAAGATTGTATCCCAAGAGGCTCCTCTGGTCTCTTAGGATGATGAGGTGATTTGGATACCCCAATGGACTCTCGCTCTTGGTTGTCAGATGCCAAGCCTTTGTAAGGACACTAGTCCGATGTCTGAGCAAGGACTAGTGGTAAATGAACTTTCATTTGAAGAGGAGGAGAAGAAATCTAAGGTATCAATGCAGAGTGATGACTATGGTGAATTGGAGTAGTAAGATGGGGAGGTGGAGGTTGATGCTCAGCCTGAGCTCTTGGCTGATTTGTATGATGAGCTCCCTCTTTTTGTTGATGATGAAGAAGAGACCATGCCATTGCCTATGGCCGAGGGTCAATCAAAACAAAAGGTTCACCATCAACAGGAGGTTGCTATAGAAGAGGATGCCTTGTCCTTGTTGGATGAGCTGCTTAGTTTTGTTGAGAAGGGTGAGAAAGATGTGATCATAGCCACCTCTGTAAAGTTGTAGTAGCTAGAGGAGGTTGATCCTGAAGATATGTTAATTCATGAGCTTGATCTCATCTTTGAGGATGAGGCTTCCCAATGTACAGAAGATAACCAGAGCCTTCATAAGAATTATTTGGGAAGCATCATAGATGGCTTGTGTGTGGAGCCTGATTGTAAAGAGCTGGTCATTCCTAGAGATCTTCAAGATATTGACAGCTTTGATGAGCTCTTGGCTAGTTTAAAGGAAGAGGATTACAGTCTCCTAGCTGTGGATGAGGAGTTTTCATGGTTGTCTATGATGAAGGGAAACCATGAAGATAAAGAAGAAACCAACAATGAAAGTCTTGCCTTCAGACTTTCAAGAGGTTGCCCCATCAGATACTTGGCCCAGAAGGAGTTCACTAAGGCACCTCCATATGATCCATTTGAGGTGAGTGAACTTGATCTTGTTTTTGTAGAGGTGGTCCATAACCATTTGCCAAATTTTTGTATGCCTCGCATCTTTGTAGCTATCCTCATGAGTCCAATGTAAAATACCCTGATGAGGAAGGGTAGTTATTTCAATAGTCCAGTGAATGGTTTTGTTTGACCAGGCCTCTGCACTGGTTAGTTTAGGATAGGTTAGTTTTTCCTATTTTCTTCCAGCTTTCTAGTTTAGTCTTTTCCTATTTTCCAAGAAGTGCTCGTGCACAAGTTTTTCTTCCCGGTTCAATTTTTGTCCCTGCCAAGTTTTGTGCTCAGTAATGACCCCATGCCCAATGGTTGCTTCAAGGCTACTAGTCTATGTCTAGCAGACTGACATCCCACAGAGGTCGCCAAAATGTTGCCCAAAAATTCCCTATCATTCATTTTTGGCCATGGTCCTATTTTCCAAAAAGAAATGCTCAAAGTGTCGAAAGTCCAGTGTGTTTTCTACCTTTTGGTCTGAAATCTCAGTGTGTTTTCAACCTTCTCTCTGAGGGGTTAAGATGTTTCTACCTTTTGGTCTAAAAGCTCACTATGTTTTCAACCTCTACTCTGAAAGCTTAGTGTGTTTTCGACCTTCACTCGAAAACCCTCTATGTTTTCAACCCCCTCTGTGTTTCAGACTTCTTCCTTTGGCGGCATTCATTTTATAAGCATGAAACTCTAATCAGTGTGGTCCTAGTGAGACTTCCAATAGAGATCTACGATGGTCGAATGATCTCATGGAATCTTCCAAGCCCATGAGATCATGTGACAACCGTCCGATGAGATCCCAATGGTCGCAATAAAGTTCTAAATGACAAAAGGTTGGACTCAGGTGGCGCTCAGTGGCTAACATCTTACGGTTGGTTGCATGATCGCATGGGCTCTTCTGAGCCCATGTGACAATGTGAAAAACCATCAATGGTTCAGGCAGTTAACATCATGCAGTTGGTCGCATGATCGCATAGGCCTTCCTAGCCGCATACGATCATGCGACAAGCGGTCAACGGTCAGCAGGGATTTTGGCAGCTGCTGGTGGGCCTGCATTTTGTTGAACTACCCACATTTCATTAGTCAGCGGTGGACTCGAGGTACCAGGTGGGGCCCAGTCATGCATTCAAGAAAGGGTAACATCTTATGCTTGTCACATGGTCACATGCGGCTTTCTAACCGCATGAGATCATGTGACAAACCATCAACTGTCGGCAAGGATTTTGGTGGGCTTGCTTGTTAGTGGAGCTACAACTTAATAAAATGAGTGGCTGGCGCAAGATCTCAAAGAATATTCAGGGGCCATGCGATCTTGCACCTACCATTAGATGGGAATCTAAAAATTTGAGTGGGTCCGTGTCAAGAAAGTGCCGAGGTGTTTGCTGATGTAGTGGTCAAAATGAATAGAGGGATGATATGTGGTAGTTTTGGGCTCAGGGTTGGTAAAGCTTTGCATGGTTGTGCAGATACAGATTTCTCATAGTCACTAGATGAACCCGAGGTTAAGAGAAAGATCAAGAGACTGCATGACTAGAGGAGAATTGAACTCGAGGTAAGCTAGGGTTAATCTTGCAGTACGGTCTTGCAGGGCCAGGTGTCTTATGCGGCAATAGAGGTAGATTTCAAAGGGGTTGTTGCATGATCACATGAGGCTTTTTGAGTTCATGCGATCATGCGACCAATACTATTTCAAGTGGTGCAACTTTTTTGCCAGTGCTTGTCTGCAGGCCGTATGCGAGGTGGCAGGGTAGCTCGAAATTGATTTCTGAAGGCGGTGGAAGTTTGTGAAGATGTTAAAGGAGATCTAGGTGGTGATTGTAGGTTGAATTCTTATTCCTGAGAGAGGTTGTTAGGTCAAGGTTTTTTGTCTGCAAGAAGGATCAATACAGGAATGGACACGCAAAGGAAGATATATCTAATCTGTCATGATATTTTCATAAAAGCATTTATGATCAGACACGACTAGTTTAGGGTTTTGATTATTCTATTATAGATATTTGTGGCCCTAATTAGGTTTGATTCCTACCTACATGCAGAGAGGTATATAATTTACTTTTTGGAGCTTTTGAGCTCAAGGGGTTCACATTTTGTAAAAGGAAAGTTTCTTTCCTAGAAAGCTATCTAAGACACTTTCCTATCCACTAGTTTTCTCATAGTTTGTAATCTCCCATTGATAATACAGATATTGCAAAACATTATGTGACATTTCTCCTATCCTTATGCTTCCTTGTTTGTCTTGTCTCTTATTGGATTGAATTTTATGCATGTTTTCAATGGACATTGGGGTTCCTAGTCCCTCTCACTTTCTATAATTTTGTATGTTACTATGTCTGATCTGATTTAGGTGTCTTGTGGGTATACTATAGCCCCTAGCAGCCTTGTCTCATTCCTACACCTAGTTGCAAAAAAAGATGTTTGTTTGCAGGTCATAGGTTGAGTCTTCTGTTCAAGCCTTCCTGTGAAATACTTATGCAAACCTATCCAGTGAGTGGTGACTTATTAGACCCATTTCCTCCATTGATCTCATCCCTCTATACTAAGATCCAAACCCCAGTTTCGGTGCATCACCTAGTAGGTAGATTTTCTTTCAGTCATTTCGTTTCATGCATTCCTTCTATCCCTTTCCCCTCAAATTTTTACATTTCCTATCTAAGAGAAAATCTGGGTGACTATCCAAAAGGAACTAGCCTAGAATCTGGAGGTCTCATCTTGGTTAGCAAAAGGTCCCACAACCTTGAGATGATTCCCATGTTATACTGGATTATCAAGACCAAGAGAACTTGACATCAGAGGTGCAAATTCAGTGTATAACATGTAGATTACATAAAACTTTATATGGTTTGAAGCAAGCACTGAGAGCCTAGTATGAAATGTTGCATACTTACTTGTTAAGTATTGGTTTTGCTAGAACTAGTGAGAACATCAATTTGTATATGAAAGGAGATTCTAATGATACTATTTTGATTGCTGAAATATTTATGGATGATATAATTTTTGGAGGACAAGATCATGTATGTAAATTAGTTTCTGATGAGATGAGAAAAGAATTTGAAATGTCTATGTTTGGAGAGATTAAGTTCTTTCTAGGCTTATAGATTATTCAACAGAATGATAGAATATTCATCACACAATCTAAGTACATAAAGCAAGTATTGAAAACATTTGGCATGGAAGATGTTAAACTAGTTGGAACACCGATGGTCACAGGCTATAAACTGACTAAAGATGATGAAACTATAGAGGTAAACCAGACATTGTACCGATTCATGATTGATAAATTAATGTATGTAGTACATAGTAGACCAGATATTGCACATGATGTTAGGGTAGTTGCTATACTTTTTGCAAATCATAGGGAGTCACATGTGGTTGCTACAAAAAGAATCTTCAGATACCTAAAGTAAATAGAGGATTATGGATTATGGTATCCAAAGGAAGGCAAGTTTGAACTCGGAGTCTACACCAACGTAGACTGTGCTGGAAATATAGATGACATAAAAAGTACAACTAAAGGAGCATTTTTCTTTGGTGAAAGACTTGTTACTTGGACAAGTAAGAAACAACATTGTATTTCTCAGTCCATTGCTATAGCAGAATATGTTTTTGTTACTACAAACTATTCAAATATTGCTTACATCAATCAAGTGTTGGAAGGTATTAATGAGGTAATCACTGAGCGGATGATTATATATTGTGATAATACTAGTGCAATAAATATATCAAATAATCTTGTAATGTACTCAAAGACCAAGCATATTTTTATTAAGTATCACTACTTAAGAGAACAAGTATAGGAGAAGCAAGTCAAATTGGAATATGTTACATCAAAAGAACAACTTGCTGATATTTTCACCAAGCCTCTACTGAAGGAAACCTTTGAATATTTGAGGACTAGACTTGGGGTCCATCCCCTATCTACCAGTCACTAATGTGATCTAGAGGTTGCATCAGCCTAATCTTACTAGAAGATCATTCATTTTGATGTAGCATAGTTCACATTTTGGATTCTATCTAAGGTTGTGAAAGGTTTGAGGAACTAGAAGAGATTTCACAATAGTATACAGAGATACATAGTATGCACCAAACAAAAGTGAGTTACTTGGCTAGCTACATGTTTTATATTATAATTTGGCATTGTTTTCGAAGGGAGAGAAGTCAATGAAATATCTGACAAAGATTATTGTCAAAAGGGAGAGAGATCTCAATATGATTAGTATGGACAGAGATCATGATAGATCTATCTAAGGGAGAGATAAACTAAAGAATTCAAGGAGAGTATTAAAGATTTGTTGCTGAGAACAGAAGGAAATTGAGAAGAAGCTAAAAAGATCAAATATGTAGAAGAAAGTCTGTACACGTAATGTTGTTGTGTAATATAGTAATTAAACACATTAAATCAAGCTAGGGAGAGCTTACCAAGTTACAAAATTTACTTTTATAGTTGTAGAATACATGTTTGGTATGTAAATGGCATATTTCATATTGCTTGTGTTGCCATCAATGCCAAAGGGAGAGATTGATGAGCTATAACTGATTGAATATATGAATGACTTGAAGATCAGTGATTAGAGATCACCGAGTTTCTAATTAGATATGTAAGATGATTAAATGAGTAATATGTTGTCATTGATGTCAACTAGTTTTGACAATACTTATCTTGTAAGTTACAAATACCTAAACATTTGTAGCAAGGAGAAAAGAGATGAAGAACAGATATATCTACACGAGGAAGATGGATATGGCAGATGAGGATAAGGAATACTTTGGGTAACTTATTGATGAGTCTATGACCTTATCTTATTGACTTGATTATGTTCCATTCATCTATGATGAAGAAGGGAGCAAAACTGTACAAAGCAATGTGGTCGGTAAAAGAAGCACTTCAATATACACCGACCTAGTATAGTGTATAAGAGGGATAGTATTAACTGAGCATGTTTGCACTGATGCATTTCTTTATCAATGGAGCATGAAGAAAGGAATTAAATGATCAGTTAAGCTAACAAAAATTGATGAGTTGGAAAGTGTATGATTTTGAGGTTGAAGATAATGTCTGTTACAGAGATCCACAACTAACAAAATTCAAAGAAGATTTAAAGGATGGAAATAAAATGTGTTATTGACACATCTGTCAGGAAAGGTTTAAGCAACAAAATCAATGAAGGAGATTAAGCTAGAAAATTCTGATTGATGAAAAGAAAATGGTTTATGTGTCTATTTAAGAGACATTTGTTTCATTGTTGAAATGATGCCAAAAGAAAGAATATTGTAAACAATATGCGTGAACATAGCTTCATGCATGCCTAATTAGACTAGTTGAAGGAGAACCGAACTACGAAGATTACTGAGCATTAGAGAGCTATTACCGAATGACAATAAGTTATTGTATGATTGAAGAACTGAATTGATATATTTATCAGAGGATTTGTATGGGCTTAGAAAAGATTTGAACATCTGTAAAAGAAGTTTTATTATAATCAGATCAACTACTATTTCAGTTTAAACATTGTAACAGATAAATCTCTTATCTGAGTGGACTTGAATGTCTTTGTGATGTCTTATGTCATTCATAGAATGTACATTGTTATCCTGTCAACCCCATAGTGAATGCTAGTTGGATGATAACTATTAGTCTTAAATCCTTGAACAAGGTCACACCTTATAGTGTGTTTTATAACCTTTAACAGGGTTGGCTCTTCATCGAGCTCACTTCAGAAGAGTGAACAATATTTTGGGTTGTCAGTGCCAAGTGGTTTTTCCCTTTACAAGGTTTCCACATTAAATCTTTGTGTTATGTGTTTCTATGATGATTGTTTGGTTATCATACTTTACATGTTGCATATTTTATTTGGTTGGTAATCATTATGAGCTATTAACTGGTAATCGGTAAAAGCACAAATAATTTAAGTATTTTATGTTACCAAGCTACATAAGTTTTTTGTATTTGTTTAAAGATATAGATTTTGTATTAGCGACTATTGGATAACTGATGTAATAGATTCACCCCCCCCCTCAGTTATTCTAACAGCTAAGGCCATCCTGTTGAATAACTTATCTTCCAAATATAGTAATGTTGTCTTTACACTAAGTCAACTCACTTTGCAGACCCTAGAGGATATGATTTTATCCCTTCTAGCAGAAGAAAAGAGTACAAAGGAAGACATAGAAGAAGATCTTCAAATAGACCAGGCATTATACTCACAATTTACTAAAAAATGGTCAAATAAAAATAGAAGAAATAGTAAATGTTTTTACTATAAGAAAAATGGGCACACAGTATGAGTTTGTAAAACTAGAGTGAGGATATTCTTAAAGGAAAAATAAAAGAACAATAGATTCACCCCCCCCCCTCAGTTATTCTAACAGCTAAGGCCATCCTGTTGAATAACTTATCTTCCAAATATAGTAATGTTGTCTTTACACTAAGTCAACTCACTTTGCAGACCCTAGAGGATATGATTTTATCCCTTCTAGCAGAAGAAAAGAGTACAAAGGAAGACATAGAAGAAGATCTTCAAATAGACCAGGCATTATACTCACAATTTACTAAAAAATTGTCAAATAAAAATAGAAGAAATAGTAAATGTTTTTACTATAAGAAAAAGGGGCACACAGCATGAGTTTGTAAAACTAGAGTGAGTGATATTCTTAAAGGAAAAATAAAAGAACAATAGATTCACCCCCCACCCCCGCCCCCCCCCCCCCCCCCCCCCTCAGTTATTCTAACAGCTAAGGCCATCCTGTTGAATAACTTATCTTCCAAATATAGTAATGTTGTCTTTACACTAAGTCAACTCACTTTGCAGACCCTAAAGGATATGATTTTATCCCTTCTAGCAAAAGAAAAGAGTACAAAGGAAGACATAGAAGAAGATCTTCAAATAGACCAGGCATTATACTCACAATTTACTAAAAAATGGTCAAATAAAAATAGAAGAAATAGTAAATGTTTTTACTGTAAGAAAAAGGGGCACACAGTATGAGTTTGTAAAACTAGAGTGAGTGATATTCTTAAAGGAAAAATAAAAGAACAATATAAAGAAGGCAATGTTGCATGCATTGAAAATGAGGACACATCAGATGATTGAGAGGTTATTAATGATTTTTACTCTCCAATTTAATCACAATCTTGTGCTTTAAAACTTCACATTTGGAGGTTGGCGGCATTATTGGATGGAGGAACTTTCATCATCTCAAGTCAGCTTCTTGCTTTGAGATGGTGTTCAACATGAGAAGAATTTTTGACATTTTCTATTTTCTATTTTATTTTTCTTTATAATGCTTAAGAGTTTGAAGAATACATGTCTTGTGAAGACTCATTTTGGAGACATGTTTGATATTTTGTATTGCACTCAATATGGATTATTGTTGAGTGAGATTCAAAGTATATGATCAAGGATTATACCCTTTCACGATCACTAGACAATTATAGAGATCTATCACATCTCTTAGGGGTCATTGTTGAATAATTTAAGACTGTGATTTGAGAGTTTGAGACTAAGAGCTTCAGAACACAACTCAAAGCTACACCTTTCTAAGGGTCACAAGACAACTTTATGGAGCCTTGCATGATTTAGGATTTGCAGCTTCAAAAAAATAAATTTGACGACATATGTATTCATATTATGTAATCAACATATTTTGTTATGTAAGCCTTCAGGGGAGGGTCCCTAGGAAATGGTAAATTTGAGGTGTTTTAAGATCAATGTATTAAGGGGGGAAATGTTGGCATAATAGCATTGATAGGGTAACTATCTATCATTTACAATACGATTCATATAAGTTATAGTTATACAATTACCAAACTGCATATATCTCCTATATAAAGTGATGTGAATTCATTGGATAAATTATCGAATGTTTATCTCTGTCATCAACACCCTCCATTGGAGGATTTTTGTATTATTCTATTTTTATCAATTACTAATTTAGAAAGACTTGGATATATTTATTAAAATGTAAAGAGTGAGATGAATTCCTTAACAGGTTTAAGGAATTCAAGGCTCTAGTTGAAAATACATTAGGTAAAAATATCAAATTCATAAGATTAGATAATGGAGGGGAATACATTTATGATAACTTTATTTATTTCTTTTTAATAATATTGAGAATAGCAGGGAGTTAATTGTTCCTTATAATCCTTAAGAAAATGGGGTAGAAGAAAGGAAAATTAGGACTATTGTAGAAGTAGCCAAAGCCATGATTTATGACCAAAATACTCATACCTCATTTTGGACTAAATCCTCTAGTATCATTGTTTACACTCAAAATGAATTTCTTCATTCCTTACTTGATAATAAAAGCCCAAAAGAAGCATTTATAGCAATAAAACCTGACATAGGTAACTTAATAATTTTTAGATATTTTTTTCATATTCATATCCCCAAATAGAAAATATAAAAAATAGAACCCTCTAGGAAAAAGAGAATCTTTGTTGGATATGGTGAGACCTCTAAAGCCTATAGAGTCTATATTCCAAGACAAAGAAAAATTGAACTAAGTAGGGATGTAATATTTGAAGAATATGTTGCATTCAAAAGATCTAAGGATGTGAATGAAACAAATACTAAAATTAATTCATGTATTGAGAAATAATACTATTTTGGTACTCAAAGGGAGACTCAAGAACTAAAATTTAATGATCACATTGAACCTATTTCCATACTGCTAATAAACCTAGACTGAACAAGAAAATACCTCTATGGGCTATAAATATGATTGAAGAGGCTAAAAAGTATGCAACTCCACAAGGAACTTTCAAGGAAAGTAAAAGACATAATATATTTTCCAATTGTGTTTCACTCATATATGCGTGAAATCATAGATTCAGAACTTTCCAATGTTGAGGAAGCCTTAAAACATCAAAATTGGAAAGATGTTATGGTAGAAGAGTATACATCTATAATCAAGAATGATTTTTGTGATATTGTACCGAGACCCAAGGACAAAATAGTGGTTTCATGTCAAAATGGATTTACAAAATAAAACATACAACAGATGGAATTATTGAAAAATATAAAGCAAGATTCATCACCAGGGGTTTCTCTCAGAAGGAGAAAGTTGATTATGAAGATACATTTGCACATGTACCTAGATATACTTCTGCCAAGGCTATGATTTCTATTGTTGCATCAAAGAGATAGAAAATCCATGAAATAGATGTGAAGACTACATTTGTAAATGGTATTATAAAGGAAGAAGCATACTTGGAACAACTTGAAGCATTTATAGTGCATGGAGAACTACATTTGTAAATGGTATTATAGAGGAAGAAGCATACTTGGATCAAGATGATAACCACGTGTAGGTATCTAAGAATTCCTAGAATAGATGTAGAGGGGACCATCAAGAGCTTTAATAGTCTCAAAGTCATCAAATGTAATCAAAAGTTCCTGAGGTCTTTTATTCTTAGGTTATTTTCAAGGTTTAGGTTGAGATTTTAGTTTAGGTTTAGGTGGAACTTGCAATTGAGCTTGCGATTGAGGCTGAGGTGGAGATATAGATTGAGACAAAACTACATGCTCCACATGGTTAACAATGTGATTAAGATCATCCATCTTCGAATCATAAAAAATATCCATAGAAGATGGCTGAACAATGGTATTAGTATCATGTGTAGGTAAAGGATTCATATATATTTGAAGGTTTTGATTAGGAGGAGAGACAAATTTGTTCCCACTACCATCAAAATTATCCAGAGATAAAGCATTAGAATCAATTAAGTCTTGAACCTTATGTTTTAAAGAATAACATTTCTTAGTATCATGACCATTCTGATGATGATATTGACAAAAATATTTAGGATCAAAGAATTTGGATGCTATCATAGCAGGTAAAATAGGTTGAATAGGAGTTAAAGTAATCATATTAAAAGTTAACAACCTATGTATAATAGAATGTTAAGATTCATAGAGAGGAGTAAATGTACGATTCAAATAAAAATTAGTGGATGCAAAAGTGGCATTGTTGGATGCAACAACAACTTAATCAGTAACTGCATTTTCTTGTTTATTTATCTTGACATAGTTTTTGAGTTTTTAAAATTTGTTTAGATTAGGAGCATCATCACTCTTATCAGCTAGAACATGTGCCATTGGCGTGTTTCTCTCAAATTGACTCACTTGTAATTGATAATGATGAAGCCCTAAACACAGTTGTTACAAAGAAGTAAATTCAGTAAGAAGAATCTTATCTCTAATATCCTTTTGCAGATTTGAAATAAACATACGTTGAATATCCATATCAAGAACAAGATAAGAAATATGACCATACAAATGCTTAAATATACCAATAAATTGAGTCAATTTTTCCTTAGTGTCTTGTTTACAATGCATCAAATCAGTCAAGGACACTTGTGGATCAATATTATTTTAAAATTATTGAATAAAAGCATTAGAAAGTTTCAGAAAGGAATCAATAGAATAACGAGGCAAGGAAAATTACCATTGTAAGGCCTTGTCACAAAAAGTTATTGCAAACAACTTGGCTAAAATCCTATGGTCATGAGCATAATCACTACAAAGGATTTGAAATAATTTAACATGAGTAACAGGGTCTCCCTTACCACTGTAATTCTCAATACAAGACATATCGACTTGCTAAGGAACAGGAGCACGAATGATGTCTAGGGATAAAGGACTTCCTATGTCACATGTAGGAATGCTAAACTTGTTTTGAGTCAAGGAGGGAATTTGTTTTTGTAAAGAGGACACAGTTTGAGCCAAACTAATGATTTTTGAATCAGTATAGGAAATAGGAGGCATATAAGTATTAGAAACACTAGGTAAAGTGTACAAAGAAGCAGGAATGGAAGACACAACTGGAGGAACACTTGGAGCTACAGTTGGAAGAGGATTAGAATAAGTGAAAGGAACATTATGGTAATAAGGTTGTGATGTAGGAAGGGACATAGGAGGAACACTCATAGAAAGAGAGGAAACCGTCATAGTCACCAAAGGAGGAGTATAAGTAGGAATACTAGGGAAAGGAATGGAAGAAGGTTCCACACTAGTGACAAGAGGAGTGAATCCTAAATCTTGAGCTTCTTGGGCTAAAGGTTTAACATTTAAATGCATGAGATGAGTAATACCATGTAAGAGATTAACACCTTGATCATTATCACAAAGGAATTTCTTAAGAGCCTCTATAGCTTAAATAAAATCTTGATTATGATTTTCTTGAATAAGCCAATTAGCAATTTTATGAAGTTTAGTTGAAACTCTTTGGACTTGTTCAAGAGGAACTCATAAAGCATCATCTACATCATGAGATGAGTGAGAAGAGTTTTTCTCCATAGTAGGATTGGAATCATGAATAATCAAATTGTCATCTAGGATCTTAAGGAAAGGAGAGGAAGACTCAGGATCAAAGACACCCATAAGTCTATGATTTGGTCTAACCAAAATATTATAGGTAGGAATAGAGGTAGTAATGCTCATATACCAATGCAATGCAAATGAAATAAACTAAGAAAACACAAAGCAAAAATAAATGAATATTTTTGTATTTTGATTTAATATGATATGAAAAAACATAAAAGAAATCTAATACATGAAATATCTAACACCATAAAAGAAAGAGTTGTCTATTGTAGGTTCACCAAAATGTAATATATATGGGGTTTTGGAAGCATCAAAATGTATTGGATGTGTGTGTGGGAATGTAAGATCTACTTCTCAATTCAAATTTCCAAAGGAGAGATCCAAATTGATTAATCACAAAGAAGTGATCAATGCACAAATGAATCAATCTATGGAGAATATGAAGAAAAGAGAAAACCTTATATTCTACTATAAAAAGTGTGTATTGGAAACTTGATTGAAAAGAAGACAAATACTAACCTTGGAATAGGGTAAATCTGGAAAACACTATTTTTTGATGTTTGTGTTCAGTTTTGGGACAAGGTTAAGATCTTACCCCGGGGTACAATCTTACCCCAAAAATTCATCATTGACTTGTACTACTCCATTGGAAATTTTGTTCGTAGATCTTGAAAGTTTGTCAAAAAGAGTACTTAGATCTATACTGATATTTTATGTCCCGCACCTGTACTTGCAAGAAAAAGGGTTTTGTTTGTTGGATGAGTAGTTTTCCTTGGTCAAACCCCAATTTGGAATCAACCTTGAAATGTAATTAAAATTACAATATATAAAGAAAGTAAATGGAACTATTCACCTTGCTTATATTGAAATCCTTGTGGAGGATTCGAATCCTTGAATCCACAAGTATGGATGCTCCAAATGAATGTAGAATTGTGTGTAAGATGTCTCAAATCAATTGCATTAGGTCTTCAACACCAATCTTGAATGGAACTTGGAATAGGAAGAGGCTTGAATGGATGGATGGACAAATCTTCAACAAGAGGGCTCCAAAGAGATTGAATCCTTCAATGACTATCAATGGATCTCCTGATGAATGCTTGAATCCTTGAATTATTGAGGATGAATGAATGCTTGAATGATTTCCTTCTCCTTCTTTCTTTCTTGATTTCTTGATCTCTTGGTTGCAATTGAGAGATAGATGTCTTGATCATGAAAGGTGTGGATGTGAAAATGAAAGAGGAAGGCTTCCTTTTATACTAGTCTAGGGCACAAACTTCTAGAGAGGCTAACATAGGAGAATTAAATTCTAATTAATTCTTAACCCATAGAAAGGGATCTAGATTAAATACAATTTAATATTTTATCATTCTAAAATCTGGAATAGCTGACCCGAAAGCGGGAAATAAACTTTCCAAAGCTTGACATCCTGAAACCTCTAGAATCTAAATTTTGGACCTAGGGTCAGAGTCGAGGTCGACTATGACCTAGGTCAAAGTCAAGGTTGACCTTGACCTAGGTCAAGGTTGAGGTCAACCTTGACCTAGAAGGTTGACCTTGACCCTGAGGTCACAGATCTCAGTTTCTCAGGATAAGGTGCTAGAAAAAGGCTGGAAACAAGCGAAGAGAGAAGTAGAATAAGGGGAAACAACTAGATTCAATCAAATAACCATTAAAGGTTCTTGACATGAATCCATACCACTTACTCAGAGGGCTAAACCAGTCCTAAATGGAGGCACTTCCATTTTCTAATGATACAACCCTATCATTAAGAATCATAATTATTTACTCTTCAACCCCCCGCTGCTAGTTCTTCTCCTCCTACTTTGAATCCTACTGATTCTAGTTGAAGACACCCTTACTCCTCTCAACCTCTTGCCCCACTATCTCCAACCCCTCAAACCTTGTCTAAAACCCTCATAGTATCTAGACACCTCATCTGTAGCCTAGAAGAAAGATTAGGCTAGGATTTATGCTAGTCTTGATAAGCTCAAAGGACAATTTGATAATCCTCTGGCTCCACCTATCCACCCTGATTTGGTCCCTAGAGAATTATAGGAGGTTACCAACACCATTGTAATTGACTTTGGATTGGACCCCAACCCTCCTCCCCCCTGGCCTAAGCATAGAACACATTATGCTCAACAAATTGCTTTAGAGAGGATTAATAACAAGGTAGCCAAATTGTAGTCTATCCCAAAACCTAAATGGAAAGTCTATTCTATCCTCCCACAGGGTCTGGATGCTCCTCATGATCTTCCTACAACCCTTGATGTATCAATAGATAAGGTCAACATCCCAGTAGATTTTTCTATCCCTTCAGACTCCCCCATAGCTATGGTTTCGACTAATGAAGCTAGTGATTTTGTGGATGTAGAACTTAACACTCATTTATCCCTAGATGATAAACTTAATGAATGCTCCATTGTTTTCATCCCGATACCTCCTCCCCTCCTACATCCTCTAGACTAGTGGAAATATGATTCTAGGAGGAAAAATACCTCTGAAGATCCCACCTTGTCCAGTGAGCTAGAAGTGCTATAGGTGGAGTAACAACAAGATCTTGATCTTCACAAAGGAGAGATCAATAAAGGGCAGGAGACCTCTCCCAAAGTACTAGGGGATATGTTCATATTTTCCTCTAGATCTAGGAAGAAGTATAAGAAGGCTTTCCATCCTAATGGTAAGTCCTCTTTAGCTATAGTGGGGTATGTGCAAGATCATGGTATGCCAAACTAGGCCCTTAAGTGGTAATGAAAATTCAGAAAATCTAGTTTAGGCAAGTTGACATAAAATTTTGAAGAAGTTATAAATATTTTATCAAAAATATGTGAGAAGAGAATCTATAGAAAATTGAATTTAGTTTCTAAGATACTAGGACTTTTTTGAAAAACAATTAATCTATATGTTGAAAATTTCAAATTTCAATGTAGTAGTACAAAAAATTCAGGAAAAAAATAAGTAGGTGTATGTTTGACAACCTTAAACACAATCAAATGATAATTTATTTTTACAAGATTCTATATATAAGTAGTAGACTCATGTCCGGATGTGATACATATTTTTTTGTAATTTTTTTCCTAGTAAATAATTAATTATGATTTTTCTTCTACAACTTTTCTAGAATACAAAAACTCTTGTGTCTAACCACATTAACTAAGTATAAACTTTATCAAATTGAAAACTTTTTTTATTTTTATTGTAATAGGAAAAGCATAGAATGTGACACATGTTTTGGATTTCAAAAATGTTATACAGTTTGAAAATTATAGCTATTTTTCAATAAGTCTATCAATCAGGACTAGAAAGATAACAAGTAGGTGTATGTCTAACCACATTAAACAAAATCAAATGATAATATTTTTTTATAATATTCTAGATGAAAGTAGTAGAATCATGTCTGCATATGATGTATATAAATTTTATCTTTTTTTTCCAAGTAAATAATTAATTATGATTTTTCTTCTACAAATTTTCTAGAATATAAAAACTCTCATGTCTCACCACTTTAACTTCGTCTAAACTTCATGAAATTGAAAGAATTATTTATTATTAATATATTAGGTGAAGCATAGAATGTGATGTATATTTCAGATTTCAAAAATGTTATATTGTTTGAAAGTTATCATTGGTTTTCAAAAAATCTACCAGTTAGGACTTCTTTTTCACATTTGCCACTTTTTGGCATACCATGAGCCTACACATACCCAGTGGATGGGACAAGAATTAAGAGGAAGAGAGGAAGACCCCCTTTATTGAATGGTAACCCCAAACCTCCCAAAAACTAGAGTGACATTCCTTAGGTGTTTTAAGGGAATTCAATCTCCAATGGACTCTGATATATAGAAGGGTCACATGCTAGTCAATTGTGCATCCTGTAATGTCAGAGGATTGGAATCCTTTGATAGGAAATATGTGGTCAAGATATTCCTGCAAATGTACAAAGATATTGATATCCTTATGCTACAAGATGCAAATGTGGTTGGATTTACCCTAGATACTTCCCTAAAACATATTTGAAAAGATGTTATTGCATACTCCCCTAAACACCAGAAAGGAAAAGGAGGGAGTTCTATTTTAATAGGTCCAAAATGGAGGAGCTCAGTCCATGAATGTAGTTTCTCTCCATGCAGCAGAGTTGTTCGAGTTAATTTTAAGATAGAAGAAGTCATCTTTAGAGTTTGCTCAGTTTATGCTCCCAATGACCACCACACTAGGATTGAAATATGGAAGTGGATCTCAGATCTAGACAACATTCCATGGATTATGGCATGTGACTTTAACATGGTTGAGAGGGTTCAAGATAAAGAGGGAGGTCTAGGGTTTGAATGGAAAGGTAATGAGCTTTTCTACTGGAACAAGATGATCTCCAAGTTGAATCTATTTGACCCACTAGCTAGGAGAAGAAATGAATCTAAAGGGGTATGATTTACTTGGTCCAACTTCCAAAGAGAAGAGAGAAGAATCTACTCTAGGTTGGACAATATCTATATGAATAACTAATTCTTTAGTTGTCCTCACCGTAGGAGACAATTCTATTAGAGTTACCCCTTTTACTCATTCTTACCATCACCCCATTTTCTCCTATATTCACATGATCTCAGACCAAGGAGACACACCTAGAAAGAAAACTGGATTTTCTCCTAACACTTCTCTCCTTCAGGATAACCATGTTCAAGCAGCCATAAAAATCATTGCCTAGTATAATGAGGGGGTAGTTCAACATGAGTCTGAGGTAGATAAATGGTCTAGACCTCTGACTCATGGAAGATTATGCTTAAATGTGTAGGGAAGAAGAAGGCCAAGGATGCTAGAAGGGAAGAGTTTAAATTGGTGGAGGAGCTGTAGGTAGTAGACATGCATATTCAGGACAATCATTCATTCTCAAAACTATTCAATAAAGTTATTCATTGTAGAGAATCTCTCAGAAATATCCAACTAGTTAAGACGAAAAGTACTAAAGTTAGATCCAAAATTAACTGGCCCAACCTAGGAGATAAAGGCTCTAAATTCTTCTTCCACACCCTTAAGAAAAAAGAAGCTAGAGATAAGATAACATGTATTAGGGAGAAATGGGTCTCTATTACATCTCAAGAGGGTATTGTTAACATATTCTCTAATTTCTATAGAGGCCTATTCACCTCTAAGGATGATGAATCTAGGACCTTAGCTAGATAGAGGATTAAAGGTATTATCCCCAACAAAGTACCAGAGGTTGATGTAGCTAATTTAGAGAGGGAGATTTCAGTAGAAGAGATAAGAAATTCTATTTTAAGCATGGCCAATGATAAGGCCCCTAGTCTGGATGGGATTAAAATTAAGTTTTATAAGACCTATATTGATTGGATTTTCTCTAGTCTACACAAAGTTTACATAGAGGCCATTACCTCTGGCACCCTTGGTCCTACCTTCAATTCTGGCCTAATTAAGCTGATTCCCAAAGAAGGGGATAGGATTTTGTTAAAAAATTAGAGGCCTTTGTTAGTCCATTTTCCAATCCTCGCAAAACCTTATGAAAATGGCCTCCTCCCTGCAAATGTTTTTGTAAAATTGTCCTACCCCGTGTTCTTCTTGTTGTCACCTTGCTCTGGCGGTTTGGTCCTTAGCATCTGGCAACCTGGTGGGTGGTCTCTTCTTTTTAGTCGCGCATTCTCTGGTTTCTTGGCGGTCAGTGGCTAACAGTCAATGAACTTGTGAGTGGTTAGCTTTGTTTTAGTCACGTGGTCATTGAATGCTCGGTGGTTAGTTGTGGGGCCCAGTCCTTCAGGGTTTCTTGTCGCTAATTCTCTAGGTCTCCGGGTGGTTACATCTTCTATTCAGTGATCTGGTGACTGTATGTCATGCAATCTCTAAATTTCTTGCGGTTATCAGCTAACATCTAGCGATCCTCCAGGTGGTTAGTCACGTGGTCGCTGAATCCTAGCTGTTAAGTTCCTAGCATCTGGCGACTTGGCTGGTGGTTAAGTTTTCCATAGTCGTGTAGTCATTAGATGGTGGGCCCAGAATTTTCTTAAGTAGAATGACTCTGTAGGAGATCTATGGTTTCTGCATGATCGTGAGGAATATTCCTCCCCTTTGGGATCATGTGACCACCGTTCGATCTTCCCAAGGGGTAAGGCTTTTCTCAGTGTGGGTCCAGTCTGATTGCTCGGTTGTTTCAACGAGTAGTGTGGCGACAGGTGGCATCACAGTTGCAGAGCTAGTGGTGGGGTCTAAGCTATTTGGCGGTCCTGATAAATTTGTAGCAGCCCGACAAAGTTTTCTTCTTATCACGGGGTCACCTGATATTTTAGCGGCAGCACTTTACATTCCATGAATTGGAGAAATGACTTAGTTGCCAGTTCGCCAGATGACTTAAAGGAGCCTTTTTTTAACACGTGCAGTTGCATGTTCGCTGGATTTAGCTGGGGTTTGGATTTTCATTCTGTGACTGGGATTTTTCTTTATCGCATGCTTGCTAAATGTAACCCAAGGTGCTGAGATGAGTTAAGGTTGCTGAGCCTGTAAAAGATAAAGGATCAGTGGCTGCGACTTATTGTTGATCTGATTTTGAATATGAGCCGCTGATTGAAGGGTAAAACTGTAATGTGACCATTTGTTTTCAAATTCAAATTTGCCGAGATGTTTCCAGTGACCAGATAGGACTGGAATTCATTACAGAAGTGACCCTATTTGGTGAGAAGTGACCAGTTTGTTGTTCGCGGTGTGGTCCAGGGTATGGTTGGATCATTTGCAGAGCTTGTATCGGAGGGTTATGTGCTCAAGGCATGTTTCAAGGTGTCCTTCTAAGCCTAGTTTTGTGATCCCTTGTACTTGCAGAGAAAGATTTTCATCATTATGGATCAGTTATGGTTTCTTCTTCCCTATTTTTTATGTGTTTCCCACCCCTGTAATAACTTTTTGACCGTTTCTTGTAGGTTGGGTGGTTGAAACCCTAACCCTAGCTATCTGAAGCTTGTTGCATCTGATCTTGAGGATCCCAAGGCAGCTAGTGGTATAATTGGAAAAATCTTTGATTTTGCAAGGGTTCCAAAATCTTGTTGCTTTTGGTCCCTGGTTTTTGACTGTAATATACTGATAGAAGTCTGATTTTGTGACTTTTCTTATATTGGTATCATTTTGATTGTATGTTGATCCTGATTATATTAATGAGAACATTTTGAATCCCAATCTTACATCTTGTGTATGTCTTCTTGGTTGTCTCTGAGCTCATATAGGTTAGTTTCACAAAGTGTGCTAATGTATGGTAAAAAAAGAGTATTTTGAATTCATTTTTGAGTTTCTAACAAAGTTAGGATTAAAGTCTTTTAGGTGAATTCAGTGAGTTTGTGGCCAGGTATAAAATTTGATATCCTTGTGCTTGAGGGAAAGGGGTAATAGGCAAAGCACTTACTCTGGTTTCCATTGTATTTGATTTGAGGTATTTAGTTGAGATATACAGTTAGGTGATTCTGAGCCCTGGGATAAGGCACTGGTCCTTCCTCTTGAGGTACGTATGGTTAATAACCATAAACAAAAACATAAAAATTCATTTGATAACCTTTTATTGACTTGTGTTGAGAAATAGCAGAATATTGTTTTAGACTCCTTTAGAGAAGTGAGTCAAGGGTACACCCGCCTGAGCATTGAAGCTCAAAGAGTAGAAGGATCCTTTGATCCTTGTTAGTTGGCCCTCTTCCTTGTGGACTTTGGAGTGGTGATAGAGTCCAATTTTTTATTTAAATTATCCATCAAAGTGTAAATCTACAAGTTGAAGATCAAAGGGAATAATCCACAACCAACAGCCTTTCACCCTTCTTAATGTGGGATAGAAGGTTATGGCTAAAAATCTAGCTCTAAGGATTGTTAATGTGCTTCCTAAAGTTATTAATCATACATAAACAAGCTTTGTCAAGGGAAGATATATTCTTGAAATCCTGGTCACCTGTTGGGAAGCTATGGATTGGGCCAAACACTCAGGCCAATAGAGTGCTATGTTTCTCATAGATTATCAAAAGGCTTATGATCGTATAGAGTGAAATTTTATTTTGGTAATGTTGGATAGTCTAGGGTTCCCCCCTTTAATTTTTCACAATGGTCTCTACTTTATTATATGGGGCTATGGTGGCAGTTGAGGTATACGGACTGAGATCTTATTTCTTTGAGATTTCTAGATCCATTAGACAAAGATGCCCGCTAGCCCCCTCCCTCTTTGTATTATCTGTAGACTCCCTCCACTACTTACTTAGGGATTATACCTTATCCCCTAGAGTGAAAGGAATAAATCTCCCCAATGATCATGAGGTTTATAACATCCCATTTGCTAATGATATAGCCATCCTTATGAATCTACTGGAGGGTAATATGGAATACCTCGTCATTGTTATGTATGTGGAGCCTAATCAGACTCAGGCTCCTTTGGCGTGGTTCCCCCCTGACTTATCTATAGGATCTTGGGGAAGCACCCCAAGTGAGGTCAAGGGGTAGAGCCCCTGATGGGGTCGACGGGCAGCACCCCTCGAAACAAAAAATGACTTATTAATATTGTAAAGTGTCAGCCATCTATTTTCTATTAGTCAGAGTATTTTTTTCCCTAATTTCATTATGGGAAAAATACTTGTAAAAGGGCTTAGGGTTTTGTAATTCATTATATTGGGGATATTGTAGCTTGTTACAGTGGTATTGAGTTGTAGGTTTTAGATTGTAATCACTAGATATAATAAAGATATTGGACTCGCTGTTGGTGGACATAGCCCAGGGATTGGGTGAACCACGTTAAACATTGTGTTATTGTGTTCTCTTCTGTGTGTTCATATTTGCATTATTCTGCTTATTATCCTAACAATCACTATGTTGGACCTATTCTACTTGGCCTTTGCCAGCAAGATATCTATATCCAAATCTATTATGTTAAGTTGGAATTAGAATCCCCCAAGTTGGTGGATAAAATTTGAAATAGAATGGGGAGTACCCAATCATATAGTTAAATACCTGGGTATTCTTTTTACTGTGAATCCTAACATTAATGACATGCGGTGCTGGGTTAAAGATAGGATTCTCGGGAAATTGAACAAGTGGGATAGCAATCTTCTATCTTTCTTGGGGTGGGTTTAAGATTGTCACAAGATTCTCTCATCATACCCTATATACTACTCCTCAGCCTGGCTGTTTAATCAGAACTAGTTTAGCAGTATTCAAAAGATTGTTAAAAATTTTCTCTGGTCGGATGGTAGAGGCAACAAGAAGTATCATGTAGTTTCATGGGAGTGGTGCACTAGAGAAAAGGCATGAGAAGGGATTGGACTGAAGGACCTCAGAACATAAGGTATTGCACTAGTAACTAAATGGATTGCTAAAGTAATAGTAGGAGAGGAGCCTTGGAAAATCCTGATTAGAAACAATCTAGCTAGAGCCTGTCCAAGTAAATCTAAAGCTTAGACTAATCTGAGGTATATTGATCTATTGGTTCTAGAATGTAATGTTCAAGTTCAGGGCTCAAATGTATTTAAATCTATTTGGAAATGTTTGAGATATGTAAGGATATTTCTTTACAATACAGAGCCAATAGAAGGTCATGGTATGGTTTGTAGTCATAAATATCTGTGGTGGATTCTAGAACATAAGGGAAAGCCACTAGCCTTAATCCAAGGCTATTCTGTGAAGAAGTGGTCAAAGAAAGGTATAAGTTCCAAGATGTTTTGCAGAATGGAAGGTTGATCCCTTGGGAGAAGCTGTAATCAAATTATGAAATCCCTATTTCACAAAACAGAACATATGGAATTCTCTTGGTTACCCTTAACAACTTGGTGATAGTGAAAGGATATTGTACCCCAGATAGGTGCTCCTCTCAGTTGATGTGGTAAGATGATTCCCTACTACATCTTATCAAGACCAAACATATCTATCACTTGCTCACCCATAGAACTTAAATTGCCTCCCATGCTAACCAAAAATGGCACCTAGAGTCTCCCATCTCTAACTGGAACACGTACTTTACCTTCCTTTGGATCAGACCTATTGAACCTAAGATCACTTTTTTATTTGTGGAAACTCTAACTACATAAACTTCCATTTAGAAAAATAGGGGGAGAACCTAATATTTTTAATGTTTGTAAACTCCTAGAGTTTGTCTTCCATGTGTTCTTTGAGTGTCTCTTTGCTCCTAAAGTTTGGAAAATGTTTGGACTTACCTATAACAATCATTTTAACATTTTGAATATCATTTTAGGAAGCATTAATAGTAGTAAAGCTTACAATATTTTTTGGTCTATTATTTATTCTATTATATTGTGGACTATCTATAAGGCTTGCAATAATGATATTTTGGAAGGGAAAAGTAGCAATCTTACCAAGTCTCTTACGAGACTCATACACTTTGATGTTTCCTTCCAGGTCACAATAGTTATCAAGATGAAGGAGAGCAAGTTCTTGTAGATCCTAAGAGGTGGGAAAGCCACCATACACGAAAAGGAAATTTCACATGGATATACAACTATGAAACTTGGTGTTGAATTTGATGGTAAACTTTCTCAGTTCATTAATCAAATAAAGAAATCCAATCAAGATGTTCCAACAAAAGAAAGAGCGACTAGGTTTGAAGCTCCTCCTCTTAGATTAAATGCAATTATATGATACAATTCTGTATCCCCTGATTCCAATGAGTCAGATGCAGACCATAAATAAGATTTTGTATGAGCAAGTTTACAATCTTTTTGATGATATAGTGTAGAACTTAACTATTTGGTATAGTTGTTGATTGAGACTCTTGTTATGGCTGATGAGAGTCTATAAACTTTGATGTATCCTCCTTTTTTGACTTATGATATGTAATAGAAAAAAAATGTCATGAGATGACATATTTAAGATGAGTATCATAAAACATTTGTATGACATTCTAAGGTAATACTCTTTCTACACTATGTGTGGTTCTACTATATTTACATCCTCCATAGCAAAGAGGGAGTGTTAATGATGTACAACTTTAGTCATAAAAATTATGTCGATGAAATAAAATACTTGACTAATCTATATATGATTACAATCAAAATTACTAATATCAAGTAATTTATCATTATATATATGCCTGTATTATATATAAATACATAAATACATAAATTAAATATAATTTAAAAAAAAAATTGAGACAAGATGGAAGAAGCCACTTAATATATTTAAATTAAATATAATTATTTATTATGTAAATCAAAATCATATATAATAAATTGGATTGACTAAATGTATTGATAATAAAAAATGAGTCAACTAAGAATCAGTCTCATTAATATAACTATCGATATTATTCTATCAATGATTAGAATTGATAGAAGAATATCGGTCCTATAATTAACAAGTATCAATTCTTCATATAGATTATGAGTATCAACTATAAAAATGCATGAATATGATTAACTTGATTGTTATCACCAAACATGTTATCGACTTTGTGTACACTACTCCAAAGATTGTTATTGGCTTCGATGTTGTGAGTAATATCAATGTTAATTTTATGTTTAAGTTACAGAAGAGAGAATCCATCTATAAAGAGGCATGCCTCCATGTGAAACTTGTTCATGTGGAGGCATGACTCTTCATAGGAATGCATGTCTACTTAAATACATATTATGTGAGAGATATTCAATTCAGATTATCATCTCTATGAACATTGCCATCGAGATTTTTATCGACTTGGATATTATGGGTAATATCAATGTTGATTTTTTGTTTAAGTTACAAAAGAGAGCATCCCTCTATGAAGAGGCATGTCTACATGTGAACCTTGTTCACATTGAGGCATGAATCTTCATACACATGCCTCTCTACTTAAATATATATTATGTAAGAGATATTCAATTCAGATCAAGCACAGCTAATCGAAAGTGTGTGATAAATTAATATCACTCACATGTATATATATATAAATCAATATTATTTATTTTATATTAGAAATATAATATATATATCAAAACTATATGCTAGGGAGGAGAGAAAATGACCCAAAAATGGACAAGACCCGGGTGGTTGCAAGAAGTCGGGTCCCACTTTTGGCTAAAAAGTGGAATTGTTTTCTCTATTTTTCAAAATTTCTATCAATTGATGTCCAAATTTGAAGCACTTAAAGATTAAATCTTGGAAAACTTCAGTAATATAAAATTTAGTGCTTGGAATCTAGTTTTCAAATATGTAATTTATTTCAATACCCACATGGTATAAATTGAATTTTAGTATGCATGTCTAAAAACCACTTTTTCAAAATGCCTATTTCAGGACCACACCTCACGCATGTATGGACTCCCTTTTTTGAAGTAAATGAATGTATTTTTGGGAATCCTTTTGGGAAAAGGTACCTAAAACACTGAAGATTGATGAGAATATTTTATCTTATTTTTTTACTGGATTTTTTTTATTTATTAATTTTTAATTGACTATAAAGTACATTTTTTAAACCTCTGGTGTACGGACACCATAATTTGATGATAACTTCACTTTTTTTGAATTTTTTTGTTTTCTAAATTGAAAAGAATTATATGTAGTTTGATGACATATAACTCATTTTTCAAAAAATAAAAAATTTAAAAAGTTATTAAAGTTTTAGTTAACCTTGGTATTTCAAGTTTAGGTACCACATTGGCTTAATAAATATTGTATAAATATTAAAATTCATCATATCACTATAAAATTTATATTTTTATAATCTATAAAATAAGAGCTAAAATGGGTTTTTATTTTATCAAAAAATTCATTCAGGAAGTTGTCCTAAAAATTATGGCAAGGTAAAAATTTTACTTTGTAATGCCTTAGCCATTTTTTTGCAGGGTCAAGCACAGACTTGGTCCCGCTTGGTGGGACCAAGCCTGTCCTGAACCAAAACCCAAGCCAGGAGGTAAGGTTCCCGCCCATAGATTTACAAATTGGGTGCCCGTTATTTAAATTCAAATAACGGGCACCCATTTTGTAAATCTAAAAATGGGCGCCCATTTTTTGAAACTAAAAATGGGCGCCCATTTCTTAAAGAGCCGTTGCAATAAAAAAAACTAGACTATGGGCCTGATCTAATGATTGTGACTTTTCATTTTGTATTCTATCGATTGGCAGCAGACAAAGAGAATATTTCTACCAACATTCCTTTTATTTGTCTTATTTTGAATCTGACATTCAGAAAAGATTGTTTCAACTCAAATTTTGGTGCCAAAATGGGATCAAATCAATGTAGAAAGAGGTTAAAGAAGGATCTGACACCTAAGGAGATTGCAAAAAATAGAGAGGAGACAAAATGACAACAAGAAAGAAGAGAAAGACTTTGAAACCCGAATAATGTTAGAGCATCAAGTTCAACAATTGTTTCAAAAGATGAGGACAATGAAGACACCATAATGGATTTAGAGGTTGAAGAAGCAAAATCAGGTGCATCTTCTAATCTAGTATTGGATACAAGTATGTCTTCGCATCCAATTGTTACAACTTATTCTGATAAAGATGTTCATGATTTTCTAGAAGCAGGTTACAATATAAATGATTTAAATTTTATTCCTAAAAATATATTAACAAGTTTAATTGCACGTGAAATTTTAGAAATTAGTAATGTTAATCATAATGATAAAGGAACTGAAAGTCAAACCCCAATTGAAATTGAAAATCAAACACCAATTCAAATTGAAATCAACAATGTAAATGTAGACATAGAAACACCAATT
Organism: Chamaecyparis obtusa; assembly: GCA_027943335.1. NCBI lineage: Eukaryota > Viridiplantae > Streptophyta > Pinopsida > Cupressales > Cupressaceae > Chamaecyparis > Chamaecyparis obtusa. Next base: position 105,333 of record BSBK01013397.1, read on the forward strand.
GAGAAAGAAACTCATTTGAATGATAATGAAATAAATGAACAATTTCAATTAAAATGTGATGTGTTAGGCAATCTGCATGGTTTGGTTTCATCGAGACAAATTAGGACACATGCGAGCAGATTGTTTACACAATTTTTTTATAATAAAAAATTTGGGTTTCAATGTCAATAAATATTACAATTAATTAAAATGTCTAAAATGCGAAAAGTGATGAAGAGGTTAGGCATTTATGTGAAAACTAAGAAGGATGAGTCTCTAAAATAAGTTGTATCAATTGTTGCTAGTGCCTTTGACACAATTGGAAAGAAAATTCATTCTAAAGATAGTAATGCGGCACGACGAGAAATAACAACAGCTTTAGTAAACAAAACTACTACTGATATAAAAGAATGATTTCAAACATAAGTGGATATCTTAATATTAATTGTAAAACTTTAACAAGAGTTGTAAAGAGAAGAGTTAACTTTGAAAGTGATCCGACAAACCATTTATGGACCTTCAGTGGCAGACTCCCGAGATCTGACATGAAACTTACTGGTGAAGTCAAAAACTTTGATTAAAAATTTTTGGCACTATAATACAAGAGTATCGCCTAATGGCAAAGATGTTCTTAAATTAAGAGTTAGTTCAAAAGTTCATGATCCACATCCAAAACACCTTTTAGATATGACTCAAACAAAATTGTATAAAAAATTTGTGGATGATAAGGTGTTAACTATTAGTATTAGTCAAAGATCTTTTGAAAAATGTAAACCATGGTATGTAAGGATTAACAAAGAAAGAATCACCTGTTGTTGCAAAATTCATGTTCAATTTCGTTATCATTATGATATTTTTTGATCTATATGTTCTACTATGCATACTAGTAAAATGTTGCAGGAATGTGGTATAAATATACCACCTAAAACTGTAAAGGAGTTTATATCAATTTTGTTTTGTAATCCACCTAATGAGAAATTTTATCTTTTGAATGCATGTGTTTATGGTGTATGTGATGTATGTGGCAATCTTACATTATTAGATGAATGTTTGCATGAAAATATTTCATTTGATTTTGGACAACAATTAGTTGATGTACAAAGATTTAAAACTGTTGAGTATCCAGTGAAGGATGGAAAAGTTGGAAAATGGTGTGACCTAATAACTGAAAAACTTAGTGTTAATGCTTTTATAAATGAATTCAAGAGTAAGATCATAACTTAATATGTGAAACACTCTCACAATTCTAGATGGCTTGATGGACAATTTTGCATATGCAAGATTACATTTCCAATTGGTAGTATACTGTCAGTTGTTGACTTTGCAAAAAACTACACACATGCACCACAAGATGAGATCCAACCACAATATTATAATTCAGTGCAAGTAACAATTTTCGTTCATATTGTCTATAGACATGCACTTGATGGTATAGAAGAGGATCATAAAATATTGAGAGTACCATTTCTATATGAGTGATAATAAGTTACACTCATCAGAGTTTGTCCAGTATTGCTTTAATACCTTTTATGAAAATTTAAGGGAGAGAGAAATTCATATAACACAACATCTAATATGGTCAGATAATTGCATAGGACAATTCAAGAATGCTAGAATGTTTTATTGGTTGAGTAGGATGCACAAGAAAATAAATATCCAACATATTTGGATTTTTTTTTAGGCTGGACATGGGAAGGGAGAACATGATGGTGCTAGTGCATGTGTTAAGAGAGCCCTTTGTAGAGAGCAACTCAAATTTGAGGAAAAATCAAAATTTAAAGATGCATGTGCAATTGTTGAATGGTGGTAGTAAAACAAGTTTGTCTACATGATCAAGTCAGAGCTCTACAATCAAACATTTTTTATGGCTAGTTGAAGAGAAGAATATCCTTTCAAGATATGATTGTAATACAATCAGTAGATTGGCTAAATGGCATTCATTTAGGAGTTCTAATTCTAACACTTGGACTATATGGACTAGGGAGCTTGCATGTTTTTGTCAATTTTGTGTTGCAGGTGAATGGGAAGAATGCGAGGAATACAGAATGGGTTGAAGAATGGCAACAAAAATCATTAACACCTAGTGAGAGACAAGATGAAGATGTTATAATAAATGAAGACCTGGATCATGCCTTTGCATTAGAAGATTATGATCATTTTTCAGATCTCATACAACCTAGTAATTTAATACAATTTATTGTAAAACTTTAAATTATATATTAGTTTACATTTGTATGTCATATAATTTATGATTATATATATTTGAATTATAAACCTTTAATTTAAACAAGTTTTATTTACAGTGCACATGTACTTAATTTGGTTTTGTAGGACATGTGTATATTGTTGTTTCACCTGAGGATAATGAAGAGCAGACAAAGTATTGGTTATCTCGATGTGTAGAACCCAAGAAAAAATTGATATGTCATCAAGTAGATGATGATAATTTTAGTATCCAATTGGGGTCTATTATGGTAGTTGGTACATGGCTACGCAAATACCTAACAAGAAGGAATGGTTTGCTAGCTTTTGAAGACTACCAATCAAAAAAGAAGATTATACACTATTCCCATTTGGTAGTGGCAACAAATATCAAAATGGAAAGATACAAAGGGAGACCTGCTAATAAAATTTTATGGACACTTTCAGTGGAAGAGCATGAGGCAATCATAGATGCATTGCAGAAAAGAGAGGATGTTGATGGTACATTAGGTTGAATCAAATTTATACATGTAAGTTTTTATTCAATTGTCTTATTAACTTTAAAATTAAAATTAACTTTAAATATACTTGAGTACATAAATTCTAACATTTCAACATGTTTATTTTTATGATGCAGTCCATGTCGGGAAGAACATCTAGATGCATTGCAGAAAAGAGAGGATGTTGATGGTACATTATGTTGAATCAAATTTATACATGTAAGTTTTTGTTCAATTGTTATATTAACTTTAAATGAGCTTGAGTACACAAATTCTAACATTTGAACATGTTTATTTTTATGATGCAGGATGTCAAGAAGAACATAGATCTGCATTGCAAAAAAGAGGATGCTGATGGTACATTAGGTTGAATCAAATTTATACATGTAAGTTTTTGTTCAATTGTCATATTTGTATATGTTTTCTACACGTCTTCTTTGAAGTGTCATAATTTATAATTTAGAGATATAGATTTGAAATTAAAATTAAAATTAACTTTAAATGAACGTTTATAAATTCTAACATTTCAACATGTTTATTTTTATGATGCAGGATGTTTGGAAGAACATAGACATGAACTATTTATGTAGTACAATGCACTCTTGTATTCGTACAATTTTGGGTTAATAATTTAAGATCACATGAACTCACTTTTATACATCAAATTTTGTTTTAAATATTTAAGCTAAATTCATAACTTTGTATTCACCTAATTTTGTTGTAAATATTAAACTATGCACATTGGTTAGATTATGTTCACTTAATAGATCTCATTGTTTAATAGTTATTAAGTTTATAATGTATCCATATTGTTCTTATCAATTTTACATGTATTAATAGATGTCATTGTTAGATCTAGATGATTTTTTTTTATAGTTAATCAAAGTGTTCGTATTACTTGTAACACGTATCTAGATATTGTACTTAGATCAATTACACATGAATTAATAGATCTCATTGTTAGATAGATGTTTTTTAAAGGATAAATTGATAAATTACATAACAAGTCCTGATTAACATAAATTGATAAATTACATTTAACAACTCATGACTAAGATAAATAACATAACAAGTCCTGAAATAATTTACACATGTATCATAATGTCCATCATATCAACTCATGATATATACATACAATCACAAAACAAAGTCCTACTCTAAAAACAAGTCCAAGTACAATATATGATAACAAGTGGACTAGTATATAATGCAAGTCCTACTCTAACAACAAGTAAAAATAATATGAACAAGTCTAAACAATCCCAAATAGTCATCATAAAACAAGTCCAAATAGTCATCAAAAATAATATGAACAAGTCCAAATAGTCATCATAAATAAAATGAACAAGTCCAAATAGTCATCATAATCTAACTCTACTCATCTAGCTGATCTATAGTCCTTTTCACTCTATGTGAAGAGGACTGTGATGCATCAACATGCTCTGTCTGGTCCTGAGTACCCTCATCCTGCTTTGTCTGGTCGTGAGCAACCTGATCCTACTCTGTCTGGTCTCGAGCACCCTCATCCTCAACTACATGAAAAGTGGATGAAGCCAAGTCCTGTAAAAAAAATTAAAGTACAAATTAAAAATTATTTAAATTAATCATCTAAGATCTAGATACACACAAGACATTGAAAAAGATCCAAATACATACAGGACATTGAAAAATTACTTAAATTAATCATCACCTCAAAGGATAGTGTCGATGGATGCATTTGGCTTAATCCTATAGCCATGCCAAGACTCATGGTGGTGTCAACCTAAACAACATATATAAAGCATGAATCAAACTTATAGTACATATATATATACATAAATTATAAAGTATATATAGCTTGATTAAATATATAAATATGGAATAAAAACATGTGTACATTACCTGTGTGTGACACATAGCTAATGTCATCGATGACTCAGGACGTAAATGGGATTGTGCAACATGAGACAATCCAAAAGCCTACAATTACAAAAAATAAAGTGTGAATCAAAGTTGTACATAAATTAGTAAGATACAAATACTTAAAATTAATAAATGAAAAGCATACTGCAGGTATATGCAGCTGACTCTCGGTGACTGGTGGGGCAGAGAATGAAGGACTACCAATCTCAGTCGTACATGAGAGACCCTACAAAATTACAAAATTTATGTCAAACACATTATCAATTAAATTTATTTTGTTTAAAGTTTAAATGTATCAAGATCAAAGTGCATACCATGAATGGAGCACTGAGATGTCAAGGTGTCGATGTCATATAATGATGGCTAATGAATGTTGGAGGGTCAACCCTCCTCTGTTCACCGAAAAATCCACATGTTATGGCTCATAATTGTATAAATAAAAATTTAATATTACACTATATTTAAATTATAATTAAATTTGCCTATGCGGGATGATCATCATTTGCATTGAGTAAATCAACATATGATGAGAGAGAGGAGAGAGAAAGAGGAGAGAGAGAGAGAGAGAGAGAGAGAGAGAGAGAGAGAGAGAACATTAAACTATAGCATGATCTAAATTTAAACTATAGCATGAAAAACAAATTTTGAAAATAACATTAAACTATAGCATGAACTAAATTTATATTAAATGATTTGCTAAGTTTTAGTTTTCTAAATTTATATTAAATGATTTTTCTAAGTTTTGGTTTTCTAAGATAATAAAAAACAATAGTACGTAGAGAGAGAGAGAGAGAGGAGGAGAGAGAGAGAGGAGAGAGAGAGAGAGAGAGAGAGGAGAGAGAGAGAGAGAGAGAGGAGAGAGAGAGAGAGAGAGAGAGAGAGAGAGAGAGAGAGAGAGAGAGAGAGAGAGAGAGAGTGTGAGGAAGTTGTGAGAGATATT